>JAAIXJ010000151.1:280595-322758 GCA_013403705.1 Heliconius hermathena | reverse complement strand
ACTTTCAGAGAAAAATGCGGACAAAAATATGTCGACAGACAGACAGACAAGAAATTAAAAAAAAATCTTTTTGCTTTCTATTATTCTTTTTAAGTGTCCCTTTATCCATTTCAGTCAAAATTACTAAATGTACAGATAAAATATTTTTACTGTCTTATTATATATAGAGATTATTTTATTAAGCTTTGGCATGTAATTTAGACGTATATTTATCGAAAAAATGTTATATTTAAATATTTCAACGCTCTGTTTACACCTAGGCTTGTGGTTCTAGGTTCGAGTCCCGCGATGGGCTCTCTTGCCGCAGATGACATCTTCTCATGCAGCCACGTACTACTTGCTCTTTTCCAGAATTATGGAAAGTGATTAAATGTATAAATTATATAATAAATCTGTTGGGAAAGGTAGCATAATAAAATAATAATTATATATGGTATGCGGGCGGAGCCGCAAGTGGGCCACTAGTATAGATCTACAGATCTACAAAGATAAAATTATTTTCATTCGAATTGTAACCCACAATCATCACTTGTAGTCATATTCTACCTATAAATATCACGACCAAGGATTTTTATAATGTTATATACAGAAAGAAATAAATTCTTAGAGGCTTCGAGGCCGTTGCGGCGCAGGGCCACAAAACTGTAATCACATCTGTTGTAGGTTCCATTATCACTCGGGAGAATGAAAAATTTAATATACTCATTATTTCGCTCTGGTAACGAGACAAAGTGCAGCGTTGGGTTCTGCCACTCAATACGCAATGCCTCAAGAATTAGGTGAAAAGTAGGGGCGGAAGAGTCCTAATAGAGAATGGACTTGTCTTAACACTAGGTTCCCAGGTTCCATCTGCCTACTCTATTATGTTCAGGATACAGCGTGAACCTAAGAAAATATATAAAATTTTCTTCGTGATGTATATATGTGAATATCATGTTCACGCAGATTATTGCCCTTGTGCCAACCTGCCTTTGAATAATTATGTGTCTACAAATACTGCGGTATTTGCGAAACTTCAACCAATTTAGAACTTCCTACGTCAAATGGTTTGTTTATGTCGAAATACTGTATACAATTTGAGCAAAATATTGACCATAATGAAACCTATCAATATTAAAATGACTATGTACATCCTATAATTAAAAAATAAAGATATTTTGAAATCATTTATTTATTTTAAAAATTACAATAGGTAACTATAAATAATTCTCTAGATCACTTTACAAAGAATAATATCTTGAACCTGATGTAACATTAACAAAAGCTCTTTTTTAAATAGCTTCACGCTGTATCCTGCATTTCAGGGTCGGCAGAGGGAATCTGGGAACTGTCCGTTCTCCATTAAGACATTTCCAAATGTCCTAATTTAAATAAATAATTCAAACTTACAATATTATCTACAAAGTGGCTACAGTGAATACATACTAGGTATATTGTATATAATATATACAATAAAAATAACGGTAATTAAGCATTGTACGACCACAATGTCATGTTACACACGAGATTCACATTTTGCAAGTAAAAAAAAAATATATTTTTTATATTGCAATAATAACAATAGCGAAATATTTACAACATCCACGTGTGTGTGAATTTTATTTGCCTTGACTTAGATTATCAATTCGCATAATGTAACAACGTTTTTTTTTCTATTTTTTACGTTTTCTAAATAAATACTTTTCTTTTCTAAGTGTGGAATAACACTTTAAAAATGTTAAAAATATTACTTTACTTCTAGCTAGAGTTATTGTAGATTGAAAGATGAAACACCGTTTACAGCAACATTTATACTTACATAGTACCCAACATTTATGAGCACCTTGAGTCTTGACTAAAAAATCTATATAGAACAATCTTGCCGGCTAAACTCGTTGAGGGCAGTTGTGGCGCAGAGGCACAAAGTGTAACTGTAAAATCTGGTTGTGGGTTCGATCCCCATTCGAGGAAATCTAATATTTATTTACATTTATATTTTAATTTGTTCGCTCTGGTGTCGAGGCAAAGCGCGGCGTTGAGTTCCGCCACTCAAGCCACAATGCCCCCAGAACTCGACGGAAAGTGGGGAAATGAGAGTCTTAATACTAGGTTACCTCTGCCTACCCTGCTATGTGCGGGATAAAGCGTGAAACTTATATTAGAATATTATAATAAAGTGTTATACGTTGTAAAAGTATTTTTTCAACATAGTAAAAAAGGTTTAACTGTATGACTTTTATTGCGCATGGGTAATTTAGTATCATTATCTCATTCAACTTAATATCAGAGAATGCGTAAATCATTAATAATTTTAACCTTGAAATTTTCCCTTCACAACCTTTAAACTTATTACGCTTATTATGTTTATGAACCTACCTACATTTGTATATAAAATAAAAGGATTTTTAAAATTAAAATTGAGGCCAGTTGTGGCGCAGGGTCTAGATCGTGTGACTGTAAACGTGACAGGTTGTGGGTTCGATTTCCATTTGAGAAACAAATTAAATATTTAGTATATTGTTTTTTTCGCTCTGGTGTGAGGCAAAGGGCGGCGTTTGAGTTTCGCCACTCATCACGCAATGCCTCCGGAATTCGGTGGAGAGTGGAGAGCGGAGTGTCTTAACTCTAGGCTCTCCTGCTACATGTGGGATATAGTGTGTAGCTAAAAAGACAGGTTTGAGTCAGACTCGCCCACTTCCGTACCAATTTCGGGATCTTAGGTCAACGTAAATTTTAACAACTGATAAAAATTGAGAAACTTAAGTTTGTCCATATGCATTTTAAGTACACATGCCTATGTGCACTTATTTTGTATGAAACGAAGTAAAAGTAATCATTTTTCTATGAAATATCTATAAGTTTCCAATTTACAGATTTTGTTATTTATTTTCATTTCTTTATTTGTTCTCACTTCGTGTCCAATTCCTTAATTATATACGTATACCCTATAGGTTTTGTCGATTCATAAAAGCTCGTGTTTTTTATTTGCATAGACTTGGAAGCTTGATTTTTACTGTGCTTTAAGGGAATATAGACTTAAATATTTGATATTAATTTCATTTTGATCCCTTAACGCGTTCTAGACACAACAAAGTGATCCTGTAAGGATTCCGTTTATTCTTAGTGAGGTAAGGAATCCTAAAAATGTCTTAATTACTTTGGTGAATACTAGATTAGGACTAATAAACTTGAAGATAGAAAAAAAAACCATTATTCTTAATTAATATACATAGATAAGTTTTTATATAAAAAGAATTAAAAAATATATTTATCGTAGAAGTTTCTGATTTTAAGTAATATGCTTGTGAGTATAATTTCTCTATTCAAAGGAAATATTTACATTATTTCTTTAGTTTAGCCTAACGTTAAGGTACTCCATTCCTCACTTTCTGCCCATATTCGAGACACTAAGTGTTGAGTGGCTATACTTCACCAAATCGCGTAAACTAATAATTTTTTTGGTTATACAGCCAGCGAGATAAAAAAATAATTTGGTTTCAATTCTAACTAGATATATTACATATTTTAAATATAATACATATTGTTTTGCTAAAGTAAATATAATATAATAAGCTACACTTTGTAGACTTTTAGAGGCGCCTTATTGGCCTGCTAAAATATTATTTTTAAGCAATGTTACCAAAATATATTATATCTCAAAATTAAGTTGTGTTTGTTATTATACTTATTTATTAATAAAGAAAAAACAAAATTAAAATAAATAAAAAATGGTGAGATTAGATATTTCATGAACTAACTAATCACATGTCATGTGTCAGATTTTGGAATAAATTTATAGAAACAATTGAAACATCGTATCAAATCATCGTCGTTCCATACGTAACTTTCCATCTTGTATTCTCCGTATACTTTGGGTACTGTAAAACTTGGATTATCTAGGTGGAAGCTATTGATTTCATATGTGCCCTGGAAAAAAAAATGTTTTTGTAAAAGAACTTTTAACTTTGCATACAAATTAAAAGAAATATTTTGTAATTTTTTTGGGTATAAAAAATAAAATTTTCACTATATTTTCTTTATTTTTATCAAAAAGAGGCTTGTAGTATATTACTTACGGCTCGAATAGGGCAATCCTTGTGCCCAGTTGCATTCAAATACTGTTTAAAAACTTCACCAAGTGTTAAATGAAATGCATCACATAGAGGTTTTTTAATGAGGGTGGAACCTTGTTTGTACCCTCCGTCCTTTTTCAAAGAACCTTTGAATTCTATCTGTATAAAATATATTGTAGCTAGATTAAATTATTGAGGCCGTCGTGGCGCAGTGGCACAATCATGTGGCTGTAACCAGACCCGTTGTGGGTCCGATTCCCACTTGGGGGAACGAATTATTATTTATTAATATTTTCATTTCTTCGCGCTGGTACCAAGGTAAAAGCGCGGTATTGACTTCTGCAACTCAACACAAAATGCCTCGAATTCAGTGGAAAGTGAAGAACGGAGTGTATTCCTTTGCCTACCGAGCTATATGCGGGATACAGCGTGAGGATGGAGAAAAAAAAAATTATTATAGATAAATTTCTCTTTTAACTTATTAAAATTCACAAAATATCAGTCGTTTATGCATAGTATATGCTACGTGTATGCAATTGGAATCGAAACCTAAAATATATTGCTAGCTGTATATTTGCCGATGACCTAGAATTATAAAATTTTGCAAGAAATGAGAACTAACATTGCGAATAAAGGAAGCAATCCAAAAATTCGATGATTTATAATATTATAGATATATCATAGAATAAATACAAGTGCAAGTCAGACTCGCTTACCGAGTGTTCCGTAGCAATTAAGAGACTAAGTAATTCGGAAATACAACTTTTAAAATTTGACGAACTTGAGTCCGCGAGGGTATTTACTCATTTTGTATGAAATTAACTACAAATATATCTTTATATACACCTATAAGTTTCCATTTCTTGGATTTTTTTGTATTTTTACTGTAATTTCACACTTTTTGCCAAATTATAATAAGTGGGTCTACGGGAAGATCTTATAGGTTTTGATTTCGTGATAATCTTCAAATAAATTGCATCAATAATGACTCAAAAATGCAGAATCTTGTAGTTGCGGCAATTTGGAAGCCTATTTTTTTTCTGTGCTTCAAGGACCTATAGTCCCTCTCCTCCCTCCTCTCTCTAAAATATTCATTAATATTCATTTCATCTTGAGAAAAATGGCCTTGACAGACGGACAAACATACAGACAGACGAACAAAAAATAAAACAAATCTTTATAGCATGGGTTTTTTTTCTTTTGAGGTATGGAACCCCAAAAACAGTAGATTTATATTTGTAGTTCATTTATAAGTAAATGCATGCGCCGCAAATTCATATTTATTCAGGGTTCAGTATTAAGCCCACACTCATAAAATTAGTATGAAACTCTGACTCGCATTTGACAGGATTTTTTATATAGAAATTATTTATACATTGTTTCAAAACAATAATATTAAAAGACACACAATTTAAGGTGCATTCGAATAACTCCTAATGGGATATTTCTAACAAATACCTCTAAAACAACACTCACCTTGTAGATATCCTAGGGTATCCTAATGTAGAGTACATTGAGTAATGTAGAATAATTGAGTAATGTAGAGTAATTAAGTAATGAAGAGTACAATGGACCTATCTCAAATAATAGTATGTACACGTAATTATTAGAAATATCTGATTGTCGAAGTTATCGTTAAATGTAAATATTATATATATTTTTAAGACTTACAGTTAGAGAGTTATCGATGTCATATTCTGTTTGTAAATACACATCAAAAACGTGTATTGTTCTATTAAATTTTCTTTTTGTTATAGTCAAATCTATTCCTTTACTCTGTTCAGCATCACAGTATTCTATGTACTGGAATTCAAGGTCAGCTGGACCCTAATATAAAAAAAATAATTCCCATTGTTTTCATTATTGTTTCTTATTATATTAATATTTTTTTTATTGATACATTGCAAAAGCTGTAAATTTAAGGATATTTTTTTTCAAATTGGATAACTACTTTGACATCTTAGTTAAGGACTAAATTATTTTTCACTTTTAATACTTTTTTTACTTCTGCTTCACGCTGTAGCCTGCAAATAGCAGGATAGGAGGAGGGAACCTAGTGTTAAGACACTCGTTTCCCCATTCTCCGCCAAATTTTCGAGGTATTGCGTGTTGAGTGGCAGAACTCAACAACGACAATTACACCACGACGGCCTCTAAATTATATGATAATAAGAAAATAATCAAAACCTACCAGCATTGGCCCAATCAAAATACATTTACTATTTAGAATAAATAAAAATATAAAAAATATTGAGTAATATTGATAAAACCACCACATTGCGAGTACACTAGAGAATACTTTAAAATAAAAAGATTCTACGGTTTTGTGATATTTTTATAACGCTATACTAACTTCCGTGACCATTGTCCCTCCGATGTCATCGTTTCCGATTGATTGAAACGCTTAGATAAGTAATATAATTAAAATAAATAAAATAAATAAATAAATCAGCTTCACGCTGTATCCCGCACACAGCAGGGTAGGCAGAGGGAACTTAGTGTTAAGGCAGTCCGTTTCCCACTTTCTGCCGAATTCTGGAGGCATTGCGTGTTGAGGGGCAGAACTCAACGTCGCGCTTAACCTCGACACCAGAGCGAAGAAAATGGAAATATAAATTTAAGTAAATATTTCATCTCCTCGAGTGGGGATCGAACCCACAACTAGTCGGTTTTACAGTCACACTTCGTGCCGCCGCACCACGACTGGCCTCAATCAGTAATATAATTTATTTCAATATAATCCAAAAATTTTAACTACTGACAGGTAGAAGTTATGGTGCGTAAAACACCAATCAATGTTAACATCTTTAAGTTTTTTTTTAACATTTTTAAAGTGTTATTCCACACTTAGGAAAGAAAAATACTTATTTAGAAAGCTTGAAATTTCATTTTTTAATACTTTTTTTTTTAAGTTTATTATGTTATTTATACGTTTTCTAAATAAATATTCGTCTATAACTTTTCACAAAAATTAAAACAAAAGTTTAAAAATACAGTGAAATCGAATCGCAGCTTTTTAGTGATAGCATTCACTTTTTAAAGTGATATTCCTCCTTTACGAAAGCAGTAGCTTTTTTTGGAAGTGTTATTAGGGATAGTGTGATGCAGTGAATTAAAATAAAGATTCATCTACAAACGAGTGTAGCGTTTTTTGTAGTCAAGTTTTTCTTCAGTAATGAAAAAAAAAGATGTGTTTTTTAAATACAATTCATTATGCGTCTATAATTTTCGAATTGAATATAAGATTTACCTTGAAAAATCAGTTATCAAATAGGTAATCAGTAGCTTATTACCGTCTAGAAAAAATATATTACGCTCCAAATCTTTTAAAAGATAAAAATAGTATTAACATATTATAAAACATATCCAACAAATATAATCTAGATAAATACGTTTAAAATAAATATAAGGCCTTATACATACGTAACACATATTTATAAATACAGCACTGTGAAGGCCAGTAGAATAGTTGCTCTGTGAATCATCTAAAGTTCAATTCTAATTGATTTATTAGACTACCAAACAGAATGGCCGCAACTTTTGTATGTAGCATATTCGTGTAAGCCTTGTCCTTGTATAATGACATAGAATCGAACCCAAAAATTTTTATTTAAATAAAAAAATTTAATTAGCTTCACGCTATATCCCGCACACAGCAGGGTAGGCTGAGGGAACCTCCGTTCCCCACTTACCGCCGAATTTTGGAGGCATTGCGTGTTGAGAGGCGCAATTCTACGTCGCGCTTTGCCTTGGTACCAGAGCGAAGAAATGGAAATATAAATTTAAATGAATATTTCATTTCCTCGAATGGGGATCGAACTCACAATAAGTCGCGTTTACAGTCACAGTTTGTGCCCCTGCGCCACTGTATTTTTATATGGTTTACTTGATAATAAAAATATGAAACAAAAATATATTTATAATATATTATTTTATTATTAGGCAATTTTATTTACTTTTACTTAAAACATTATTATTGCACAAAATATATTAAATGTAACAGACATCAACAAAACTCGATACAATGCGTTATAGTCCAGTTCCTGTTATACACATTTCACATCTATATTCTAATAAAAATATCTGCATAATTTGAATATTTTAATAAAAATAATTAAATACAGTATTTCTAGATACTCCAATGCCTACATATCCAACATACCGTGAAAATATATAGCGAGGTAACTCATATACACCTAATAAGGAATTGCTTTATAGTCAGTTAATACGCGTTATATTATGTTGATTGTATCTAATTATTTGGTTTAAGTTTGGTTTTTCTGTTTGTAACTGCTTATCTTTAGTAACTCTCTTTTAGTTTAGCTTATTCATAAAGATCGCAGGAATAGTGAGAGACTTTATATTTTAAGAGCAGTGACTGGCTGAGTGAACTTGGGAACCTAATGTTAAGATACTCTGTCTATTAAGACTCTTCCGTTGCCCACTTTTCGTCGAGTTCTGGAGGTATTGCGCGTTGAGCGGCGGAACTCAATGCGGTATTTTACCTCGTCATCAGAACGGGTGGGAATCGAACCCACAAGAATCGTGTTTACAGTTGCATGCTTAAGACCTTCCGCTACGACGACGGCTTGGGTCTTTCAAAGTCGTCGGCCTTTTGAAGTTAATATTTTAATTTTTAATATACTTTTTTAGAGAACAGCTGCATAAACTATTCCTACTATTTTCCTTCAAGATTCTGGAATTTCTTTCACATGTGATGTCATAGATCTTAATATTTTTTTTGTCATTATCATAGGTCACATCTTAACTAATTGACATTTAAGATTTGTTATTTTAAATGCTTATTCCACATCAGGTACGTTAAGTAGGAGTAATATTGACAAAAAAACAACATTTTTAAAGTGTTATTCAACACTTAGGAAAGAAAAATACTTATTTAGAAACGTTTCGCTCTAACCATTAAGCCATACGTTCGGCTGAACGGTCGGTTTTCAGGAGGCGTCGAGTCCGCGCCTACTCCCGTCCCTCTACGTTCAAATTTTTATACGTTTTCTAAATAAGTATTCAACATAACCAGGAGAGTAGTTACGTTTCCATTTTTACAATATCAAATTGTTTATATAGGCATATCTCTTGATAGAGCTATACCTTTTATATTATTTCATTAATATAATTAAATTTTAATTAATAAGTAGGTAAATAAATAGGTACACTGTTACAAAAAAACTATACTAATATAATAAAGCGGAAAAGTTGGTTTGTTTATTTGTTTACACGCTAACGTTTGTTTTGTGTGAAAGCTACATTCCTCAGGAGTCATATAGGCTATAACATAACGATTAGATTTTTAGTTTGCCTTAAATAAAATAATTAGGAACGCCTTCGTATTATTTTAAGCGCGTGCGCTGTTGAAATATTTAAAAATATGTAAGTACATTTTACCACAAAAACATTCAATTTCATTATTTCTAAAATAAAATCCGAGACACCATACATCTATCTATCTTTTATAAATAAGTAACAATATTTTATGATAAATGATAGAAACCAAGGTGATATTTCATCGTTTTTTATTTGACATAGACATTCAAACTTAATAGCGACAATTATTCCATCATCAAGGAAATTCTTAGAAGTTAAGCTTTTGCTTTTATAGCATGTAATTTAGACGTATACTTTTCTAAAAAATGTAAATCTAAAATAAGTCAACGTTCAGTCTACGGACGCTCTAGCCCTCGAGTGGTGCTGCAGATGACATCCTCTTAAGGAGCTGCACAGTGAACAGCAGTGGAAGACATGTTGTTTATGATTGAATGTATCCATCTATTAACAAAAGTATTATAGGTGGTATGCGGGCGAAGCTGCGAGTGAGCCACTAGTATATTGAAAAATGTATACACCTTTTTTGATATGTACTTTAAAGAAATAACTCAAAAATATATATGTGTAAAGGAATATTCAGACTAACTACCAACGGCGGCGATGTTTATAACGCTTACAGTGATTTTTTTATTTTAAATTTATATTCAAAATATTTTTTATTCAAATAGAATTTTGCAAGTATTTTTTTAATTGTGAGCGAATAACTCCTAGTACCTAAATAAAATAAAACAGCCACTAGCTAGGAAAGCAGTTCTGCTGAGATTTTTGTAATTACGACTGGTTGTTTACTACTGCTAAGGTCATTATGTCGACATATTGTACTATGTATGTTCTTGCAACTTTATTAGAAAAATCATTACTTCATCATTATAAATATAGGTATATATACAGTACAAATAAGTACACAGTTTTCAGTATTTGGAGATAAAAAGCTCACTTGGACTTTTACGTCTTAGATGTATTATAAACATGTATTTTTCAATATGAAATCTCCTCTTGGATAAACTTTAATATATCTATCTAGTTATTAGAATATCTCAAACGTCAGGAAATGGTCTTTGGTCAGCCGAGATAACGCGCTTGACCTGATTCTGAATCTGTAAATTACACAATAACTATTAGTGGTAAGGCTTAGTACATACTTTCAGCGATATTACTTATTTTATCCAAAATTAAATGTATATTGTTTCTTTAATGGATAACTAACTAACTAGTTGTCTTTATGATAAAATATGTAGAAATTAATAAAATATTCATCATTTTAATATTATTTAACTATTTTAATGTTAAGAAGGCATTAACTAATTAGTCATATAAGTCGTATTTTCAAACAATACAGTGAAAACTTGGTTAAAATATTAACTTCATTAAAAAAAATAGTTACATGCAATTTCTGCATATAATAAAATTTGAACAGCTAACCCTAATATAGAGATACAAGATTTTCTTTATACACAATAAAAGGAAAATACACTATATTTTCTTTTATACGTATAAGGGTATAAAGAAAAATATTGTGTATTTAGAGTTATTAGATTGTGTATCGGTAGGAGGGGGCAGTACTTTTACTTTGAACAGATATGTTTAAAGCAAAAGTCCAGCCCCCTCCGAAATTTTTTGTTAGTATAATTTCTGGGATTGGTATGGGACCACGCAGCCCCCCTTTTCTTAAGCGTATATTTGTGTCCCAGCCTAACATTATACTTTATCATCACGAATAGACCGCTAAAGAACACAAGCACGCATAAAAGAACTTAAGTTTATAAATAATCTTAAGTGTATGAAAGTTGCAACATAACTAAACCACGTGCTATTGTTTCCAAAGCTTATCTTAGAGTGATCTAAAATTGTTTGCCATATTGAGAAACTGTTATATCTCTTAGTTACCACATTTCATTTTATTATCACATTTAATTAAATTTCTCTTTTCTTTATTTTAGTTAAATTTCAGAGAGTATTGTTATAATGACTATTTAATTATTCCACATATTTTTTTGAAGCCAGTCGTTGCGCAGGGCACAAAGTGTGACTGTAAAACCGACTGATTGTGGGTTCGATCCCCACTCGAGGAGGTGAAATATTTACTTAAATTTATTTTATTATTTCCATTTCTTCGCTCTGGTCCCGGGGCCAAGCGCGTCGTTGAGTTCTACCACTCAACACGCAATGCCTCCAGAATTCAGCAGAAAGTGAGGAACGGAGTGTTTTAACACTAGATTTTCTCTGCGTTGCGTACCCTGCTGCGTGCGGGATACAGCGTGAAGTTGATTTATTTATTTATGTTTATTATTTAATAGTTTCTATTAAAAATCTATACCTTTAAACACAAATTTAAAAAATCCAAGTAAAAACGAAGTTATTGATACTTATATAAACATAAATCATACAAATCATGCACGCTTGTGCCACTTCGCCATGACTAGCCTCGAAATGTGAATTCGAAAGAATTACTGGAAATTTTCATTCTTTGAGCAATATCTCAAATTTAGCTGGAAAGTGGAGAATAGTGTTTTAACACTAGCTACAATATAGAATATTTTTTATTTTGAAATAAAATTTATGGTCAATTAATTAATAATTGGGAATCAGCTTTGGAACACAAAACAGATATACATATGTCTCATAGTTAATTAAATTACTTCCGGTATTCTTTTTAGTTGCGCTGTATCCCGCGCAGAGTAGGGTAGGCAGAGAAAGCAAAGTTTTAGGATACTTCGTTCCCATTAAGACACTTCCTGTTCTTCACTTTCCGTCTAATTCTCGAGACATTGCGTGTCGAGTAGTGGCAATCAACGCCGCGCTTTATCTATTTACCAGAGTGAAGAAAAAGAAAATATTAGCCAACAACCAACCTGTCTCATTTCTACTGTAAATGTTGTGCCCCTGGGGCACGAAGGTCTTGTGTAATTAATATTTAAACTAATAATACTTCCTATAAAATGTTTACAAATACTAGAGAACCAATTGGCGCGTATAATACGCGTTGCCATAACACTTTATACGGAAGTGTGCATTGTCAAATGTATGGTAGTGTGTGTTTTACTTATTTTTTTGATTTAATATGTTTTTTATATATTATTTAAAAACAAATATTAGCATTCTGCCCTTCTCCTACCTATAAACTATAAGTGTGCCAAAGTTCATACTCCGCCTGCGCAATTTTTGTAAAAGGAGCTCCAAAGTATTTGGTTCACATATTTATACACTAGCGGCCCGCCCGCGGCTTTGCCCGCTTAAGCTACATGATTATTGATCTAATAAACAGAATTGACTGACAACTATAATGACTTCTAATATGATTATTATTACTTCAATCTATAATATTCTAATATTTTTTTACTACATTATCGTAATTTCTATAAGGACTTTTGATTGTTTTGAATTAAAAAATACGACCAATGTTGAAATTTGATATTTATAAAAATATACATAAAGGTAATTATTTCTTATACCTATATATTTTTGTAACATTACGTTCTTTTTACTTATGTAATGTACGTCTCATCATAAATCTAAAACTCTGTTAAATGTGCTGATGTCAGTGAATAATTTAATTTACTCTTTCAGAAACAGCCTTAAATGTAAAATTATTGATTTGAAGGATTCATAATATTCTTTGTAAAATAACTGTAATGATTGAAATATGAACTCCTGTACAGTTTTTAAATTAGTTACATATTTATATTATTAGCTTAATGTACAATTGGTAAATATGTGGTTGTTACAGAGTACACGTAGAAAGGTTGTTTTTAGGCATTTTTATATAGATTTATTTCAAACAAACGAACAGATCGAAGAATCTATGTATTTACTTTAAAGATCAAATCGGTCTTTATCTATGTGTTGAATTAATTACGACTTAAACTTAACAATTTAATTTTGTTTACTTTATTGTTTGTACTCTGAACAATAGTGCTTTAAAATATACATATTTTTTATCAACAGTCATATAACCAAGACGTTTCGAATGTCATTCGCAGGCGAACTTATCCCTTTTTCTTGAAACAATTTTAAATGTTAAGTTGAGTTAAAACAAAGTAATTGGAAAACTTTTAAGTAAATCAGTTCATTACTTTCAGAGATTTACGTAACCATACATTCATACACTTAGACAGACAAGAAATTAAAAAAAAATATTTTTGCTTTCTATTAAGCTTTTTAAATGTCCCTATATCCATTTCAATCAAAATTACTAAATGTACAGACAACATATTTTTTACTGTTTTATTATATATAGAGATAATAGAGAGGTATCAAAAATTGTATAATTGTTATATTATTGATTTGATATACTAGATATAAATGCTAGGAACAACCTTGCCCAGACACATTGTAGGTCATGTTCACTGTTCGTACATGAAATTAACGAGTTGTATTAAAAAAAAACAATTGTTAGTAAAAAATTTTATAATAATTATATTTATACTTAAAATTAATTTATTTTTATATTTATACTTATTTAGAAAACGTTTAAACGTTTTTTTATTTATATATTTTTATTAAAATATTTATATTAAATGTATAAATTAAAATGTTGAGGCCGTCGTAGTGCTGGGGTACAAGTGTGCGAATGGAAACGTGAATGTTGTGGGGTTCCATACCCTTTCGAAGAAATGAAATATTTAATATTTTCATTTCTTCGTTCAGGTAACGTTCCGTCACTCAACACGCAACTCCTCAAGAGTTCGGCGGAAAGTGGGAACCCGAAACTTAATCTAAATACTGTTCCATTCCGGACCGTACCGGTCTTAATGGAAATCAGTGTGTCTTAACATTAGGTACTCAGGTCCCCCTTTCTACCCTGTCATGTACGAGATATAGCGTGAAGCTAAAAAAAAGGAAAAAGGTTATATATATATATATATATATATATATATATATATATATATATATATAGTATCGGCATGGGTTACTCCCAGTGTAGTAATAATACTGCTTTCAAAAAGTTTTCCTATAAATACTAATATTTCACCATTATTTAGTCCAAGTAAAAGTTGAATGTCAATGATGCAAGTCATAGGGTCATTTCATCAGCCAGTATTGCGCTACATACCTAACACTAACTGTTAATGGAATGCCAATAACAAACTATAAGTAATAATTAAACTATTTTTATATTTTTAATATGGAGGTTAAACCAATATATACAAGGAAGGAAAAGGAAGGTATATAGTAGGTAGTTAAATAGTTTAAAAATAACAATTCTTTTTGAGATTCCTTGTATTTTTTTTAAATTTTTAATTTAAATTTGCAAGCAAATTTAATATAATATTTTATATTAAATTAAGGTTAGGTAATAATATTGTTAAAAATACTGGTAAAAAAGTAAAATACTGGTAAACAAATTCTAAATTTCGTGCCAATACAATCAGTAGTTCGAAGCGATTTCACATATCCCTTAACATACGCTGTTATCTGAATACCAATATTATATTCCATTATAGCGAGAGTTGTAAAAAGTAAGTGCTTTCTCTACTGTAGTATTATTGACGTATAGTCACAATGAAGCTAGAGCAATAAGTTTTGAAAATTGTATAATTTCATTTTATATAACTATTTAAAAATTAGAGAGAGAGGGGGAGAGAAAGAGAGAGCCCAGTTAAGATTATTTTGATGGTAATAGGGTTAAGTTCTTCTTGATAAATGTTGATCACACATTTTTAAAAGTTTCCATGTATTTCCAAATAGAGAATTCAAAGATTTTTCCTACTTTACTCTTTAAAAACCTATAAATAAAATAAGTTATTTATAATAAGTTAAAAAAGTATAGTAATAGAAAGCTTACAAAATGATCTATTCTTACCTAATGACATTATTCATTCTTATAATTAATGTTACATAAAGTTCACAATAAAACACAGAATTATGTTAATAAATAGCTTTATCTATTACGTATATTGCTTTCCAAGCTCAATGAATACGGACAATAGGTTTCCTAGAAATGTGGAACAATCTACTTTATCTGACAAGTGACAACAATAGTATTTATCACAATACAAGTTATACAGAAAGAAAACCTTCATACTTCATAGTGTAACCTTCATATTTTATATTATAGAATATATATGTATATTATTATTATACATCTGTATGTCCTTTTAAAAGTATATTGTCTAAAAAGTTAAACTACATTTTATTAATAAAATTATTATCATGATAGGTAAGTAATCTGTTTAATATTTTTTTAAAATATAATTAATAGATTTAGTTAATTAAAAGAAAAAAGCTGGCAATTAAAATGGAAATTACAGAAATATTGAAACTGCCAAAAGAAGAAAGAATAACCTCGGTAAAAAAATTAAAAGCCCTTATTTAAGGTTTTTTTTAAATATTTTGGTAGTATCTATTAATTTTGTATTATATTGATATTTAAAAAAAAATCCGCTACTTTGTTTCTATTAGATTTTTTCGATTTTAAATTAAATATGTATGTACCTATGTAGGTTTATTTTGATCGTATCGCATTTCGTAAACCGCCACCCAACACACATTACCATAAAAGCAAAGCGGATGTTAAATAGATTTGATTACAAAGTACACTATGTAGATTTTAAATAAATTAATATGAAATCGTTAAAGTAATAAGCAAAATAACATAGTACAATGTATTTATAAACTGTTCTAGTTGCCTATTGAATTTCATTATTATTATTTTTTAATTTCCTTTAAAAAAATCTTTGACTTCAACAGTTTTATGATATTTGTAAGACATAAAGACACTTAATCAAATTTAATATAGCTTTTTACTACCGTTATGGGGAAAAGAAAGCAAATGGTAGGTATCATTTGCTTTTTTCTATCAAATAGATCATTTTACTAATTATAAAAAAGCATGCACATGCACACAGCGGGGTAGGCAGAGGGAACGTAGAGTTAGGACTCACTATATTTCCCACTTTTCCGCCGAATTTTTCGAAGCAATGCGTGTCCAGTGGCGGAACTCAACGCTGGGCTTTTGTCTTGGCGCAAGAGGTGAGAAATAAAAATATTAATAAATAATAATACATTCCCTCGAGTAGGAATTGAACCCACAACCACCATAGCACAATGTTGTGACCCTGCGCCACGACGGTTTCATATTTTAATAATTATACATTTCTGTCTGGGAAATAATTAGTCTAATTTACAAGAGAATACATAGCAAATATGTTTATATTAATAATTTTAAATACATACGAGTATAGGTGCATACATGTATTTGCATACATTTTTGCTTTCATATTGACAAATAAAACAATACGACATAATAATTTATTCTTTTTTTTACAACTTTAATTATTATGGACAGACAAGAAGACACTAAATGTTTTATTACTCATATATTTTTATTGATTCCTTTTGTATAATTATATTAAGCTCTACAATACTGGTCTTAGCTTAAATGGATCAAGGTGATCAGCGCGGTTGACCACTCGCCGTAAGATCGTTCGAATTCTCAACTTTGAACAGTGAGAAGTACAGAAATGGTATTGACAGATAATTTTTATTATTTAATAATATTTTTAGTCCAATCGTGGCGCATTGGCACAAGTGTGTGATTGTAAGCGCGACTGGTTGTGAGTTCGATCGCCACTCAAGGAAATTATATATTTATTTAAATTTATATTTTCATTTCTTCGCACTGGTGTCGAGGCAAATTGCGGCGTTGAGTTCCGTCACTCAACACGCAAAGCCTCCAGAATTCAGCGGAAAGTGGGAAACGGAGTGTCTTAACGCTAAGTTCTTTCTGCCTTTCCTGATGTCGGCGAGATACAGCGTGAAGCTGATTTGATTATATTTTTTAGGTATGGCTGTGTATCTAGAGAAAATATAGTATCAAGTTACTGGGTCGTCCTCTATTGTCTGTCCGAGTTGAGACTCGAAACAAAGACTTAAAATATAGATATAAAATATAGAAAAATAGAACATAAGTTCTCCATCAAATTCTTAATTAAAAACATTTTTTGTGTATACATTGTTAATTAAATTAATTATCAATGTTGACATAATTTGTAAAAATTCTTTATAAATATTTTTAACGTTAAGATGACTGTTGTATATATTTCCAAATTGATTAGACGTAATAGATTGTTTAAATAGAAAAACGTTTATTCTTTTTAAGAAAATAATATCTTAATTAGAAAGCTTAATATTGGTAATAGCCAATATAGGATAAATATAGGACCAGAATATAGGATAAATAAATTTTATATCTATTTGTAAATTTGGGATAATAACATTTATATTATATATTCCTATTCGTTAATAAATATTAAAAAAAAAAATAATAACCTTTCTATATTATGTCAACTTATCTGTGTCATTAATTCAATTGTTGTTAATAACTATTTATTAGATTTATTCTCCTTATACGTAACTAAAGGTCTTTGGTGCATTGGTTCCTTTACTTTTCATTGTACTCGTATATTATTGTAACTACTTTAATAAAAATGATATATAGAGTGTTTTTGTCATCACCAATTTAAATGAAAGCACAATCTTAGCTACTGTATAAAAAAAGCCTAATAAAAAAAATAAAAGAGATTTTGATAAAAATTAAAAAGCAATTTTTTCAAACAAAATAAATAATAAAATTATCGTTGTAAAATAAAACGCTATAAGTTAAGAATGCTGCACACAGACTTATCAAAGCGACAACATTGCACACGCCCTCATTCAAGAAATCTAATCGTAGTTATTGGCAGTGAATGAAGTTGAACATTGTTTAGTTGAAAAAAATCCGACGTCGTCGTCGTCCGATATTATAATATATTTTTAATTATTATAACATATTTTTTTAGGTATCGATTTGAAATATTTTACCCTATATGCTCTATGCTGCTCCCGTAAAAGGAGCGCCAGACGCTTCCACCTGTATATTTTTATTATTTATACAAACCAGTATTTGTGTGAGAGCACATCTTTTTAGGTTTCATTATTACGATAAGGTCAGATCAGAACACGAGAAGGTTCAATTGAATAAAAAAAAAGTATGTTGGCCAATTTTTTTTATTAAATATTTTTAACAACTTTTCCTGTATACTTAAATAGCACCAAAAAGACAGCATAATAGTATAATAATCGATGAGTTGTGTAATTATCTTCAATATATAGTACCTTATTTATAAAGTAAACTTAATACATGCTATCACTATATTTCTCATGCTGTTTAAAATTCAACTTTTTCTCATAAACTTTTATAATTTACGATTAAGCAAAAGCATATTTTACGCTCAACAAGATTTAAGACACGCATATAAGATTGAGAAGGAAGTGGGCTGGTCAATAGTTGGTCGAGTTTTTTTGCTAATTTTTTTACGTACAGGTTGTGGTATCCTTGAAATGCTGTCCGGTTTCGTTCAATAGCGGAAATTGTTACATATTAAATTGTACATGATATTAAGGTTCTATTGTATTGAAATTGATTTTTCTTTTTTTACATTTTGGTGATTATTATGTTCTGGTAAGGCCAGTCGTGGCGTGGTACAAAGAGTAACTGTAAACGCGACTGGTTGTGGGTTCGATTTTCACTCGAGGAAAAAAATATTTATTTAATTTTTATTTTTTCATTTCTTCGCTCTGGTGTCAAGGCAATAGCTCGGCGTTGAGTTCTGCCACTCAACACGCAACACCTCCAGAATTCGGACAGTGGGGAACGGAGTATCTTAACACTAGGTTCCCCACTGTCCGAACCCTTCTGTGAGTGGGATACAACGTGAAGCTGATTTATTTTATTTTTAAGGCTAAATCATGGTATAGTTACTCGTAATGCTCTCGTATGAGTTCAAATTGCTTCCCAAAGAAAACATAATTTTATAAATAGTTATAAAATAATTTTTCGACATACTTTCGATTTCCTGCTCAGTGCTGATACATAACAAAAAATACCTTTTTTTCCTGTATAGGTCAGTGAAAATACCATAAAAATCGATCCACTTGCTTATTTGTATTTTAATATCGTGTAAAAATCTTTAAAACGATGACCACGATGAGCACTGCCAAAAGCGAAACGACTAAAGAAAGAAGGAAAAAACTATACGCAATTGAACAACACGGTTATTTCAAAACCACAGACAGACACTTAAATTTTATTTATATGTATAGATAAGAATTTACAAGCTTAATTTTTTGAATGCCGAATATAATTTGCCACTGCTAAAGATACTGCTTCAAAAATTTCCGCCGATTTTCTTGCCCTGCGCAAAAGACTCAACGGGTCGTTTTTTAAATTTATTATTTACAAAAAGGATCTCACTTATATATCAGTGACGATAATAATGCAGGTCATTCCCAATTTCGTGTTTTCATTTATAAAATAGATATAACCGTTAACTCACAAGCATTTCTTATCTACTGTTTTAAACTGTGAGGCCAGTCGTGGCGCAGTGGCACAAAGTGTGACTGTAAAACCGACTGGTTGTGGGTTCGATCCCCACTCGAGGAGATGAAATATTTACTTAAATCTATATTTCCATTTCTTCGCTCTGGTGTCGAGGCAAAGCGCGGCGATAAGTTCTGCCGCTTAACATGCAATGCTTCCAGAATTCAGCAGAAAGTGAGAAACGGAGTGTCGTAACACTAGGTTCCCTCTGCCTTCCCTGCTGTGTGCGGAATACAGCGTGAAGCTGATTTATTTATTTTTATTTTTTTAAACTGTATAGAACATTCTCAGACATTTTCCAAAATAATTATTTTTTTTACTTTAAGGCCTATTTTTAATATTAATATTATGTATATTACCGATTTTGGAATCTTTTATATTTTCCTTAACATGCATGATATTTTTTAAAAATGTATTGAGATATAAGTAATATTTTTTTTAAATATAATAATAAATTATGTAATCATATTGACTAAGTGTTCGATATTTTAAATTGCTTTTATTTGCGTGTATTGATAAGTGACACAATGCAGCGTTAATTTCCACCACAAAAAGTTTGTCTCGAATACGGGCGGAATTTAGGGTACAGATAATCAAAGTCAACATTTTTTATTGAAAATAAGAAGTTGTATGTTCCATTCTTTGTAAAAAAAAGAAATAAAATTAAAAATTATTTATTGCTGCAATACAACACACACGTTGTACTTACACGAAGTTTTATTCGCTTTTGAACTTGTGTATTGTGTTTGCCATGACCTTAAAAGTGGTGTTCGTAGCGCATTAAGAAACTAGCCTATAGCCGCGTCATTTGCGTTGCGCATATGTTCCGGAATCCAGAGGTAGGTAAGTAAACATTTTTAAAATATAGGATGAATTATAGAAATATAGAAAAATGAATTATAAGATGCTGCGCTGGTTCTATTATTATATTGATATTAAATTTCTATATAATGTATTTTTATTCCCTTTGCTCGGATTTTCAAAACACTTTAAAGGAATTCAAAAAATTGTTCATTTATAATAATATGTATATTTATGTGGTTTATCTTTTATCCATAATTTCTATATATGGGATAATTTTGTTTAAGTATATTATTTATTTTTAAATTTATATTTGTATCGCTGTTACTAAGACAAAGGTTTTGGTATTTGAAAGAAATGAAGAAAGGACGTAATGCAAGAGATCAGTCTGAATGATAAGATATTAGAACAAGTGAATGAATTGGTATATTTGGGAAGTATGTTCAGTAGAGATGGAAGATACGAGAAGGATGAGGAAAGGCATATTGCTGCTATTAACAGTGTACGGCCAATCATTTTACTGACGCTGCAATACGGCAGCGTAACGTGAATATTACAGAAGAAGAATGAAAGAAAGATGAATGCTGTGGGAATGCGATCTTTGTGAAGTCAGCTTAGCTGGTCGACTCCACAATGAAAAGATAAACAGAATGGGTGGTACTAGGAGGATGTCACGGTGAGAATGAAGAAGAGCGTGCTCAGTTTGCTTTGGGTACGTCGAACGAATGAATGAAGTAAGAATAGCAAAAAAAAGCTAGCTATTCCAGCGATTATATCATGCCGATTGAAAGACCGTAGACCGAGAAAAAATTTGTACTTTATTTCCTCTCGTCCCGGATTATAGATAAAAGTTACGAAAAGATCTGCCAATCAGTAGTTGTGCACATACCTTGAGTTTTTTCGTGAAGATACCTCGGGTACTCAATAACCAATGTCGGTAAGATGATGTGCTGTCTGATATTGGCGTTATTTGCTTGCTATATTACTTGCGTCTTGGTTCAAAACATCCCGCATATAAATATTCGTTTTAAGTTTATGTTGGCTCCGGGAAATAAACTGGGATTGTGGATTATTCTACGCATTTTGAGGATTTTTTTATTACAATATTTTTTTATAAGTTTCTAACAACTCCTGAGAGTCTCTGAGAACTTACTTAAGGTACAGAGTAAATCAAACAGTCATAGTTATAAGTATAGTGTCAGTGTTATTTTTGATGAAAGAAGCACGTTTCTTTAGTTGTTTGCATTTATATATATTTTTTGAAATATAATAATGAAAACGAATCTTGGAATTCATCGCATTGTTGAGAGCGGTTTATACACGCGGAATCTGAACCTAGGGTTCAGATTAAGTTTAAAGAGTCTAGAATACCAATTACTTAATATTTGGACGAAGATTGATATAAACGTACGGATAACATGGTCTGATCATGGTGGGCATATCTATCTAATATTAAACTGTAAAAAAGTAGATGTATTATCAAAACTACAACAGTGGGATATATGACTTCTTGTACAATATTTTTTGTTCTGTAAGACATTTTATGAGATTTTTTTAAGTTCTTAGTGTTATATTATTGTAGTTTTACTAGGGATTTCAAAATTTTTCTAGTAATAAATATAAAATATTTAAAATGTAAAAGAAGACATTAAATGTTAACGTTTTAATTAATATAAATATGATACGGTATTTCGTTTACATTTATGTTCTAAGACTTCTCAGAAAGTATCATGTAAATATTGAATAAAAAAAATATCTATCTATATTTTTTCCCTATAAGAAGCCTATAATATTTTACTAAAGTAAAACAAATCTTTGAATAATACTTTTAAGAGTCTATACTCTTAATTTTGATATGTGAATATCACAAACTTGCACTTAGAGACGTTAATTAATGATTACGTAAATAACGTTAAATTTGTAGGGAAGAGATAAACTAATAAAGGTCATCCTTGTTGTTCCACTTCCAGGACACTGAACTGGGTGGCCGAACTAATTACGGGATGGGTATACATTCTATATATAAATCAAAAATTGGTCAAGTGCGTTTCGAAATTCGCCCATCGAGGGTTCGGTATCAATTTTAGGATTGTATGTCACTAGAAAGTATGATTTATAAAAGTGGAGAAACTTAAGTTAGCACTCTTTTTGTTTGAAATAAACTACAAATATAGTTTGTATAGTGTTTTTCTGTCATTTAAATTTTCATATTTCTTTATGTACATTAGTACATGCACCAATTTTGTATGAAATTAACTACATATGTAAATTTGTAATGATTTTTTTTATTGATATACTTTTTTCACACAACGAATTACGTATAAAATATAGTAAAAGCTATGTACAAACGCTTGTTTTAGACTATTTGAT
Organism: Heliconius hermathena; assembly: GCA_013403705.1. Taxonomy (NCBI): domain Eukaryota; kingdom Metazoa; phylum Arthropoda; class Insecta; order Lepidoptera; family Nymphalidae; genus Heliconius; species Heliconius hermathena. The sequence goes on along the minus strand of JAAIXJ010000151.1, from coordinate 299,832 downwards.
AAAGATCACAACATCTCATGACCGCGTCCTCCATGCGAGGTCATGAGGTCTTGACAGACAGATAGACAGACAACATACAGACGACCAACAAAGTTAAGGATCGCTTTGTCCGTCTGTCTGTAACGGAACCGTTACGGAACGGAACCTTTGTCTTTATAAGAATTTCGTTTCGTAAGATGTTTTTTGAGATGCCCAGGCAGGATCAAAAATTTAAGCTCGTAATCATTGTTTACATTCCTTTGTTTTAATGCGCTATAACACCGTTTATTCCTAATTAATAGGCTGTCACTAACATGACACCAACTAAGCGAAATATAATCGGATCCTTATACTGAGAACTGGGTTTATGGATATTGTGAGAATATTATATATTGTTACAGTAATAACAAAATTCCTGCATAGTTTCTGCATTGTGTGCAAAATTTTAGGTCGACCGTCTCGCTTAGTCGCCCAGTGGTTTGAGTCGCTATTTGAAAGATTCTATTTGTTCCTACTAATAAATACATTTTTTATTATAAGTTCTTTTTTTTAGTTTCACGCTGTATCCTGTATATAGCCAGGTATGCAGAGGAAACTTAGTGCGTGTTGAGAGGCGGAACTCAACGCCATGCCGTGCCTTGGTACCAGAGCGAAGAAATATAAATACTAATAATAACAATTAATTCCCCCTGAGTGGGAATCGAACCCACAACTGTCGCATTTACAGTCACACTCTTGTGCCCCTGCTCCACGATGGTCTCATTACATACTATATAATATGAATATATATACATGAACTGCCCTCTTAATTTATTATATTTCGGTGTCCAGAACAATATTTTATTGGTCCACCGTAACACAAGTTAAACACCGTAACAAAAGTTAGTAAAATAGTCAAAATAATTTCTTTCATATAAGAAAAAAAATATCTAACTGAGTAGTAAAGTGTAAATGAGACATTTTTTTATATTTCTAAAGGAATAATTAATTTAATTTCGTTAATACTCAGAGAGAAAAAAAAAGTCGAGGCCTACTTCAAAATAGGTACATAAAATAAATATTTACTTTACGATTATTGGTAAATATTTTGTAAAACACAATAAATATTTTACCAAATAATATTTGGAAACATCATGTGTTGGTATTAATGTATTATATTTTTTTTATTTTGTGATATTTTTTTTTATAAATGTGGAAGTCAAGTTTTAACATTTTTAAAGTGTTAATCCACACTTAGGAAAGAAAAATACTTAGCGGCACTCTAACCCGCGCCTCTTGGAAACCAACCAAGGAGGCGCGGATCCTTCAAATTTTTATACGTTTTCTAAATAAGTATGAGTCAAATTAACTAAAAAACATATTAGAGTTTTTTTTGTTTTAATTTCATACAAGAATGTGTATTCGTTTTTATACCAATTTGTAGTAATAGTTTTTATATCAAAAATAGCAAATAAGAAAAACAATATTCCCCTTGTTATTTATATGGGAAATCGAAAATCGCGATGATGCGACAATGCGGCGGAAAGAGGGGGACGGAGTGTCTTAACACTAGGTTCTCTCTGCCTACCGTGAGCGGGATACAGCGTGAAACTGATGATTTTTTTAAATTTTGATTTAATAGAATAAAATAATGTGGAAGTTTAAAAAAAATACTTGAGTGATGAAACTCATCGTTACCCTCTCATCATTTCTTCGCTCTCGTAACAAAACATGTTACGAGAGCTAAGAAATGAAAAGAATGCAATCCCCCGAATAGGAACCGAATCCACCTCCGAATGCATATATGTATTGCCAATTTCAATATGTAGCTACAGTTATTAAGTTTTTTCCGGCATACAGCAGGGTAAGCAGAGGGAATCTAGTGTAAAGACACTCCGTTCCGCATTTTCCCTTGAATTCTGGACCCATTGTAGCGTGTAGAGTGGCGGAAGCTAAGGCTGCGCTTTGCCTCGACACCAGACCGAAGAAATGAAAATATTATAATACATATTTCATTTCCCCGAGTGGGAATCGAACCCACAACTTGTTTTGTTTTACAGTCACATTGTACCACTGCGCCACGACTGGCCTCTACAATTATTAAGTATTATAAGCAATTTTATTTGTTTGTACAATTTATTTTTCGAACTAAGTAACATAAGACGAGATATGAAAGAAATCTTATTATTTTCTTTCAGGTTCGTCGACCGTCCTAATTGCTGGCTCTTATTTTTACCTTTCTTTTAGAGTTATGCATTTGGTTGGTTTTATTTTATTATATATTTCCGTTCTTCTTATTATATTTGTTGTAAAATATTAAATATTAGGAAATTAGTTATGATGGTCACAGTGTGATGGTCATTTCTTACTTGACCATAAAAAGCGACTAAGTAATAAAGACGAAATAAAATAAGTAATAGTAAATACTTCATTTGTCTTTATAAGTTAAAACTAGGTTTGTCAGATTTATAGAACAACCTAGTTTTACTCTAAATGTTGTTTACTAGAAATAAAATAAAAGGTAATGCGTAGTTAAAAAAATGTAGTTAGTATGACTTTCAAATATTACCATTCCATCAATAAAATAATCTATCCTTAATAAATAAATGTATATAATACATATTTCTATCGTGTCAAGAACAACTAGTGGAAGACAATAATATTTAATTAAAGATACAATTTATAATAAATGGTGCAAATATAAATATATAACTATATACATAGGTTTATCTTAAAGAAAAGAAAGTTTTCCTACAACATTTTGCTTATTTGGTGCAACAATGACACATTTGCCCTTTTTTAAAATATGGCAGGACGCTCAATCAAAAAGAAAAATAACATTATATATTTTTTTTTAAATGATCATAACGATTATTGTTTTCATTTTCTTCTATAGAAGAACCACTGTCATTCGAATAAACTTGGACTTAACTATTTCAAATGAACCCATTTAGAGATAAAAACCAGATACGTTTTTCTGATAAAGGGCTATTACGAACTTTTCCATAAAAACTTACAAAAACATTTTGTAAGGCATTTGGGGTTGTTGATCTTGGAGGTCTATTTTTAATGGTTCCTTAGAAACACAGGCAACCATTTTGATTCTATTTTGTATTCAAATTTATTTATAGTAAAATAAAAATTGGGTCACTCAATGTTGACAAGCTTGTAAAATTTTTTTACTCAATATAGTCGAGGAAGTGAAATTTTGTACAAAAATAATTATTGTTTAAAACACATGGCTTATTAGTATTTGTAATAAATTATTTTTATCATATATAAATAAAGTGAATGGTCCTTTGTGATGCGGAAAGATTGCGATGTCTGTTAATGTCATACAGGACTAATTTCTAACACTATAAGGTCTATTATGGTAATTATTTTGACTGATAGCTGATATAAGTACCTGGCCTATCCTTGGTACAATATGATTAGCAACCAACGCCTTATTGCATAATACGGAACGTCACAAAGATATTAGAATAATTTCTACGTTTTAAACTAGTATAAAAGGTGTTGTAGCGAAGATCGTTATGCAGTTGCATCTTGAAGTAAGAGTGAATCAGATCAATATGTTCAAGTTAGTGGTGTTATCGGTCGTGGTGGCATTGGCTGCTGCTAAACCCAGCGTCATAGCTCCTCTATGGGGAGGAGCAATCGCAGCTCCATTGGTGGCTGGTGCATGGGGTGCCGTAGCCCCAGTACCTATTGGTATTGGCAACTACCGCGGGCCTTTGTCTCTTGCACCTGGACAGCCTGCTAACATCATAGCTGCTGATGGCAGGCCTCTAGATACTCTTGATGTTAACGTTGACCGCGCTGTCCACCTCACTGCGAAGGCTCTGGACCCTGCTGGAATCCATCTCTTGAAGAAAAGGTCCATTGTTGGACCTTTGGCCCCAATTGGTGTACCTCTTGCTGGTAGAATCATTGCTCCCGGTGCCATCGCTGTGGCTGCTCATGCCCCTGTTGTAGCTGCAGCTCCAGTAGCCGCTGTAGGTTTGGGTCACGGTATTGGTTTGGGACACCTTTGGTGAAAAATTTAGGATATGAATCTGTGAAAATCAAATGAAATAAAGAGAGTTACCATAATATATAGTTTTTTTTAATAATTAATAATTGTAACAATTTTGCGCTACAAAAACCAAACATAGAGTTTCTTATGGACCATAAAATCTAAATACAGAAAATCTTTACTTAATAAGAATTTATATTATTTTTTTTTTATTTTGGAATAAATTATATACTATAATAAATTTTTTGTTTATATCATCTAAACTATGGATACCATTTTAAGTTATGAAATAAAAAATGCATAAAAAATAACTGTTAAAGACTTTTTTTTTATGGAAAAGACAAGGCAAACGAGCGTTCGGGTCACTTGATGGTAAGTGATTACCGCCGCCCACGACCCCGTGCAACACCAGAGGAGCTACAGGTGCGTTGCCTGTAAGGTGGGTTGGGCGCCGGAGCCCGGCATTACCTGATGCTAATCGCAGTGGCATAAAACCACTACTTCACGCCGGTTTTAAATGCCGGCGGTGGTAATGATCCGGCCGAGTCTGCCCATGCGTGTTGCCATTGCTGGCGACGTGACTCTACCACACGTACTTTAGTCGCCTCTTAGGACACCACCAGTACCAGGATGATCCTATTCTAGGCCGGGATCACACGGCAAACTGGTGTACTTTTTAGTATACATTCAAAATAAAGAGAGTTTTTTTATTAGCTTCACCGTTTTCCCCGATATAGCGTGGTAAGTAGAGAAAATCAGTGTTAAACTATTAAAACTATCAACTCTCCCTGTCGAAGTGACCCTATTACTTTGCCGCATCCAGTCAGATAGTGTTCATTGTGCTACCATGATGTCAGAAATATTCAGTTTATATTATTATTTTACTTACATTAATATGACATCAAAATTAAAAGAGGCCGTCGTGGCGTAGGATCACAAGCGTGCGTAAACGCGATGGTTGTAAATTTGATTTCCACTCGGGGAAATGAATTATTATTTATTATTATTTTCATTTCTTCGCTCTGACACCAAGGCAAAAGGCGGCCTGGCGCACTCAATGTAATTCCTCGAAAAAACCGACGGAAAGTGGGGAACGAACTGTCTTAACACTAGGTTCCCTCTGCCTGTGCAGCTTATGCGGGATACAGCGTGAAACTAAACAAAAAAAAATACCTTTATTCCATTCACCCGTATTTCTTATCTTTTGACGTGTCTTTTTCATGTAGAGACTGTCGATTTTCTCTTTTGGTATTTAATTTGTTTTTGGTTCCTTATTGCTACGATTAATTAGAATTATTGGGCAATAGTTGACAAATATAGGTATTTTTAAACATTCAAAAAAGTGTTATTCCACGTTTAGGAAAGAAAAATACTTATTTAGAAAATGTATAAAAATTTGATTTCCCTGGTCGGATTCCAGGAGGCGCGGGTTCGAGTCCCGCTACGCCCAAATTTTTATACGTTTTCTAAATAAATATAGGTATCAATTTATAGACACCCATCTTAGTTTAAAACTACAAAGTGCGCCCAAAATGTAAATGTTTAATTTTATGATTCCCAGTGGCATACACTGATTTAGCTCTTGTGCCCCTGCGTCACGACGACTTACGTTTCATCTGGTTCTTAAATAAAATAATAATAATAATAAAAATATTCTATATATACTTCTATACTTTGAGGCCAGTCGTGGCGCAGCGGCACGAAATGTGACACGATCACCACTCAAGGGGATGAAATATTTACTTAAATTTATATTTCCATTTCTTCGCTCTGGTGTCGAGTCTAAGCGAAAGACGTCTAACGGAGTGTCTTAACACCGGGTTCCCTATGCCTACCCTGCTGTGTGCGGGATACAGCGTGAAGCTGATTTATTTATTTGATTTTATATACTTATGTTTATCACTTTATTATAATAATTTTATTAAGAGCAGGACGAACCTTTATTTTATTTTTTCTTTTGACATCAATGTCCGTTGAGTGATGATGATTCCTTTTATATATAAGGACATAAAGAAGCAAAGTATAGTACGTGTTGTAGCAATGTGCCCTGTATAGGATTGGCAGAGAGAGAGAGGGAGAGAGAAACTTGTTTCACTATACACACATCACTCCTTAACAGAAACGGTCTGCTACCTTATAATCATAGATGTAAATTAGGAGGCACGGTACCCTTGCCTTCCTTACAATCATCAATTTGAGGAGCGATTCTACGCTGTTCTTCACAATGTAATGATGTAAATTTATATTCATTGCATTTGCGAGGTATTCAACTTCATTTGATTTTCAGTCGGTTGAAAAAAATGTCACTTAAATATTATAAGAGAATTAATGTTTTGGGGCAGCCGTGGCGTAGGCGCGCAGGCGCCTGGCTATAAACGCAACAGGTTGTGGGTTCCATTCCCACTCGAGGAAATGATTAAAAATTTTCATTTCTTCGCTCTGGTAACAAGGGAAAGCGCGGCGTTGAGATACGCTATTCAATACGCAATGCCTCCAGAATTTTCTATTTATCCTGCTGTGTGCGGGATACAGCGTGAAGCTAAAAATAAAACATATCTAAGTGCCTTTGATATGGTAAGAGAAGTAATGTTTGTACATTCATATCATACACATAGACCTACAAATAATAATTGAAAGAACGTGATTGTTACTGTCGCACTGGCACAGTCAAATTCATGCTTGGATTTATACGAGTATATCTCAAAAGCAGTACCGTTTTATTATAGCGTTTATATTAGCATTTATCTTTAGGGTTAGATTAAGGCCGATGTTAAATACTAACTATGTAGTAGATGAATTTACAAAATATAACTTAGTGAGGGAAACAGAGTTTGTAGGTTCCCTGCTGTATACGAGATATAGCGAGTAGGTTAACTCAAGTAAATTGTTGATAAATAATCAGTTTCACACTGTATCCCACACACAGCAGGGTAAGCAGAGGGAACCTAGTGTTACACTCCGTTCCCCACTTTCTGCCGAATTCTGGAGCCATTGCATGTTGAGTGGCAGAACTCAACGCTGCGCTTAACCTCGAGACCAGAGCGAAGAAATGGAAATATAAATTTAAGTAAATATTTTATCTCCTCGAGTGGGGATCGAACCCACAACCAGTCGGTTTTACAGTCACACTTCGTGCCGCTGCGCCATGACTGGCCTCAAAAAAGATTTTTTTGATAAATTCGATTTTTTCATTGTACCGAATAATATATATGTATATCATACCTTCATATACATAAAGCTTATAAATAACAATAAAAAAATAAGTTTTAAATTTTATACAATGAAAGGGATCTAGCTAAATAAATGCTATTTATGAAAAAAGCCAGTTGAGGCCGTCGTAGATTAAGGACACAAAAGTGTGACTGTAACACTCCGGTTGTGGATTCGACCCTACTCGGGGAAAATTAATTATTATTCATTAATATTTTCATTTCTTCGCTCGTTCACCAAGGTAAAAGCTAGGTGTTGAGTTCTGCCACTCAACACGCAATGTCTCGAAAAGTTCGGCGGAAAATGGGGAACGGAGTGTCTTAAATAAGGTTCCGTCTGGCTACCCCAAAAAATGCGGTATATTGTGTGAAGCTAGAAAAAGAATAAAAAAGGCAATTATTATCAGCTTACCAGAGTAGGCAGAGGTAACTTAGTGTTAAGACACTCCGTTCTCCACACTCCGCTGAATGAGGCATTAGTTAATAGTAATGATTATAATATAAAACAATATTTTGATAAATCAATTTTGGGCACGCACTTACCAGCTTAATATGTCTACAAATTCTAAACGCTAAAATTATAAGAACATATTTAATAAAAACTAAGGACATTCATAATTATTTTTAGTTATTTAATTCAACATTTTATTTAAGGTAATTTTAATTTTTTTATATTTTTTTCTAAGTTCTGTTGTTCATTTCCTAATATTTAATCGACACTATCGCCGCTGCTACCCTTGGCTAGAATGGCTTTCCGAGTATGATCAGCTACCAACGCTTTATTGCATAATATGATACGTCACAAAGGTGTCAGGAATAACTGCTACGACTTTAACTAGTATAAAAGCTGAAGCAACGAGGAATATTGGTATAGTTGGTTTTTGGACTGATAGTAAAACAGATCAATATGATGAAGTTGGTGGTTTTATCTGTTGTGGTGGCGTTGGTGGCATCCGAGCCCATTGCTCCTCTTTGGGGCGGTCACCTCGGTGCTCCACTTCTTGCGGGCCCATTGGCCGCCGTCGCAGCCCCTTTGGCGGCCGCTGCTGTCGCTCCAGTACCTATCGGTCTTGGCAACTACCGAGGCCCACTGTCTCTCGCACCCGGTCAGCCCGCTAATGTCTTAGCTGTGGACGGCAGGCCTCTCGACACTCTCGATGTTAACTTAGACCGTGCTGCTCACCTCACTGCGAGGGCTTGGAATCCTGCTGGTCTTCATTTGTTGAAGAAAAGATCATTGGTAGCGCCTTGGGTCGCCCCTGTAGGCTTGCCCCTGGCTGCTCGTGTGATCGCCCCTGCACCTATCGCTGTAGCTGCTGCCCACGGTCCCGTTGTAGCTGCTGCGCCAGTTGCCGCCTGGGGCTTGGGACACGGTGCCCGATTGGGACAACTTTGGTGAACACTATGTACAAATATTACGTTAGGCTATAATAATACGAAATAAAGAGAGTTACAAAAGTATTAACTGTTTTAATTTTTAATTATACCAAAATTTCAATTTAGCTTCGTTTATTTTGACTATTGATGTTTGTAGAAAAAATTGGAGATAATTTAAAGATAATTAATATGTTTTAAGATTACAAATATTTATTGTCTTTATAAAATAATTAAATTAAAAAAATAATTTCTCTAAATCTTTGCAACTTCATCTAAGTGAATAATATAATTATATTTTATTTAATAATTTAATGTTTAGTATATTATTTAGGATAAAAGGGATTTGTTTTTTAATCATTAGGAAATATCAGAAGAAAACTAAAAATAATGCTATTTTTCTTTTTGTCCTGGCCTTCCTTCAAGGCCGTCATGCTTATACCGAGAAAAATGTTATTGTCAACGGACCGGGGCAAATATGCAAATTTTTAGATAAATCGGAAAATGAAGGACATGGGTTAAACGATTTCTTATACAAGCAGTACATACTTTTTTGGTATTTATATGTGTTATGACAGTGGTAGAGTCAAATACAGACTGTAAAATCGACTGGTTATGGGTCCGATCCCCACTCGAGGAGATAAAATGTTTACTTAAATTTATATTTTCATTTCTTCGCTCTGGTGTCGAGGCAAAGCGCGGCGTTGAGTTCCGTCACTCAACACGCACTGCCTGCAGAACTCGGCGGAAAGTGGGGAACGGTGTATTTTAACACTAGGTTCCCTCTGCCTACTCTGCTGTGTGCGGGATAGAGCGTAAAGCTGATTTAAAGATATGTCATTTTTATAAGATACTTTTAAATATTATTAAGAAAGTAACTTTCTTTTTGATTATTCTAAAAATTTTAGAATAATTATAAAGGAAGTTAGTCTAGATCTGTATATAATAAGGCCTAATATGTTGACAGCTGACGTCATCTTAATGTAATAATATATGTAGGAGAAATTTGTTATTTTAGGAAAAAAGAATGTTTTCAATAAAAAAATACTGTCATAAATATTATATATAATAAGAGAGAGAGAGAGAGTCGTTTAAAAAAAGAAATGCTTGTTTTACTTAGGCAGACATTTAGAATTACAGCTTATTTTTAGAGACATACAGTTGAGTGGTAAAATCGAATGCTGCGCTTTGTATTAGGATATAAAGGAAAATAATTTAATACAAAAAAAATTACGTTACTTTCGTATACATCGAAATCTATTAAATCAATACCCATATAGTTTAGACATTTCGTGAAAAATATGAATGAGACATGAAATGAGAACTTATTAATCCAATCCAAAAATGGGAATTAGGTATAATTAGGTACATTTCATACAAAACGACTGAATTTCAATTTTCTACTTTTTATAAGTTTAGTTCACGGTGATATAAATAAATCTACAATTTTTTTGTTAAATTTTGTCTTATTGATAAATAACATATAGATAGGCACAGAGTGTGACTGCAAAATCGACTAGTTGTGGATTCGATCCCCACTCGAGGAGATAAGATATTTACTTTTATATTTTCATTTCTTTGCTGTGGTGTTGAGGCAAAGCGCGGCGTTGAGTTCTGCCACTCAACACGCAATACCTCCAGAACTCGGCGGAAAGTGGGGAACGGTGTGTCTTAGCACTAGGTTCCCTCTGCCTACTCTGGCGTGTGCGGGATACAGCGTGAAGCTGATTTGATTTTGACAAATAAGCAATTCCCTAGCTATGTATTTAAAGTATTTGTTGGTTAATATACTAATAATTTCTAAAGTCTGTAATATTTCACTAGATATATATTTATATAGAGGCCAGTCGTGGCGCAGGGGCACAAAGTGAAACTGTAAACGAGACTGTTTGTGAGTCAAATCCCCACTCGAAGACATGAAATATTTATTTGAATTTCCATTTCTAGTGTCGAGGCTAAGCGTGACGTTAAGTTCCGCCACTCAATACGTATTGCTTCCAGTATTCGGCAGAAAGTGAGGAACGGAGTGTCTTAACACTACGTTCCCTCTGAGCTACTGTGTGCGAGATACAACATGAAGATGGTAAAAAAATACGTATTTATATATATTATATAGTTATAATATATTTTTTTAATTGAGAATAGATAAAGATAAACACAGTAAATATTTTTATATATCTCTTTATTTTGTATTATTATAGCTTTACGTAATATTTATACATAGTGTTCACCAAAGGTGTCCCAATCGGGCACCGTGTCCCAAGCCCCAGGCGGCAACTGGCGCAGCAGCTACAACGGGACCGTGGGCAGCGGCTACAGCGATAGGTGCAGGGGCGATCACACGAGCAGCCAGGGGCAAGCCTACAGGGGCGACCCAAGGGGCTACCAATGATCTTTTCTTCAACAAATGAAGACCAGTGGGATTCCAAGCCTTCGCAGTGAGGTGAGCAGCACGGTCTAAGTTAACATCGAGAGTGTCGAGAGGCCTGCCGTCCACAGCCAAGACATTAGCGGGCTGGTCAGGTGCGAGAGACAGTGGGCCTCGGTAGTTGCCAAGACCGATAGGTACTGGAGCGACAGCAGCGGCCGCCAAAGGGGCTGCGACGGCGGCCAACGGGCTCGCAAGAAGTGGAGCACCGAGGTGACCGCCCCAAAGAGGAGCGATGGGCTCGGCGGCCACCAACGCGACCACAACAGATAAAATCACCAGCTTCATCATATTGCTCTGTTTTACTATCAGTTCAAAAACTAACTGTATCAAAAGCCGCGATACTTCGGCTTTTATATTAGTTAAAAGTTGTAGGAATTGTTCCTGATACATTTGTGACGTGTAATGCTTATTATGCAATACGGTTCGATAGTTGATCATACTCGGAAAGACAGTACGGCCAAGGGTAGCAGTCTAATATTTATTATGTATTAATATATTCTGTGTTGATAATTTTAGATTTTATACCAAACAATTTTTATGTTTGTTTGCTACGCTGCATCGTGCGTTTAGCAACGTAGACAGAGGGAACCTATTGCTAAAACATTTCGTTCCCCAGTGCATGTTGTGTGGCGGAATTTAACGCCACGCTCTTGCCTTGGTGCCAAAATGAAGAAATTAATAAATAATAATTCATCCTCTCGAGTACGGATCGAACCCACAACCGTCGCATTACAGTCACTCACTTGTGCCCACTGCCCCACGACGGCCTCAAAATACAAAGCAATAAGATAAAAATTATTCCATTCAACTTTCAATGCTAGAAAAAACGCGGCGAAAAGTGGGAAACGGAGTGTTTTAACACTAGGTTCCCTGTGCCTACCTTGCTGTGTGCGAGATACAGCGTATAGCTACATTAAATTTTAATTTAATTTTTATTATTGTTTGCAGTTAGTTACAAAGGACTAATTTAAAATGGAATCTACGAAAACAACCACGGAAATATAAATGTTTTTCACATATCACATAAAATCAAAAAAAATAATCAGCTTCACGTAGGGGGAACCTAGTTTTAAGACGATTGCATGTTGAGTGGCGGAACTCAACACCGCCCTTTGCTTCGACACCAGAGCGAAGAAATGGAAATATCAATATTTCATTTCCCCGAGTGGAGATTGAACCCATAACCAGTCGCTTTTTAAGTCAAATATACTCTTATATTTTACTTTACATACTTATATATCTATCTATACTTATAGGTAAATGTAAATGATAAGTCATCCTCACACAGGAACGTTGAATAAATTTTGCAGTAAATAATCTTCGTAGATGAATAAATACTCATAGCATATTATGTAGTTATGAAGTTTAAAATTTATTGTAAGTTTGTCTGGTTTTTTTTACGTTAAGGAGCATTACTGCTGAATGATATTATTTTTTGGTTTTATAAATTAAAATTAAATTAGCTTCACGCTGTATCCCGTACACAGCAGTGTAGGCAGAGGGAACCTAGTGTTAAGACACTCCATTCCCCATTTTCTGCCGAAATCTGGAAGCATTGCGTGTTGAGTGGCAGAACTCAACTTAGGGCTTTGTCTCGACACCAGAGCGAAGTAATGAAAATATAAATTTAAATAAATATTTCATGTCCTCAAATGGGGATCGAACCCACAACCAGTCGACTTCGCAGTAACATTTTGTGCCCCTGCGCCACGACTGGCCTCTTTTGTTTTATAGCTATTGTTATACATAAAGCTTGGCAACTCATAGAGTACAAAAATACAACAGACCGTAAAAACATATTTAGCATGGACTTTTATGTTGAAGTACCTACCTACCAAATTCTAAAATTTGGAACATCTGTTATATTCGAAGGATAAGGAACTCAACGCCACTAATATTATAAGTTACTAGTGGGCGCGCGCAGCTTCGCCCGCTTATTTGCACCCTTAGGATGATTTCTAGAAAAAACCACGAAATACGTGTTCAATAAAATATTTTTAACAGTCTGCATTCAAATTTTTATAAAAATCGATGGCGATTTAAAGATTTTTCCATATAAACTTTCAACCTCTCATTAAAAACCTTAGAGGTGAATTCTAAAAAAAACCATGAAACACGTGTTCAATGAAATATTTTTAAGAGTCTGAATTTTAAATTTTATAAAAATCGGTGCCGATTTAAAAACAATCCATATCAACTTTCAACCCCTATTTCATTCCTTTAGGGTTAAAATTTTTCAAAATCCCTTCTTAGTGGATGTCCAGATTATGAAAATAAACTATTGTCCAAATTTCACGTTTCTACCATCAGCGGTTACGGCTGTGCGTGCGTCTTACCTCAGTCAGTGAGGTACATGTCCTTTTATATATTATATATAGATATAGATAATGTAGTAGCCGTTTCTAATTTACCATAGCATACGAAACAAACGATCAGCTAATCTACGTTAGACAAAGAGTTACTAAAAAAGTTAACTTCCTTAAATGGTCGGTTTCCAGGGGGCGCGGATTGGAGTCCCGCTACGTTGAAATTTTTGTACTTTTTCTAGTTGTAAAGTTAATTTGCTTATTTTCGCGTTTATTATATGACATAAGCTAGGAGTTAGCAAGAGCATTTGGTCAAAGTAGTAAAAGTATGAGCTTTATTTTCGATGTCAAGAAGTGGTAAATGAAAATAATCATAAAGTCAATGCTAATGATATCGCGGGTATCAGATAATACAAATCGAATAATTTTATTACAGCCATTATAAATTTGAAAGTGTTTTAGGTCGTCGTGGCGCTGGGGCACAAGAAACCGACTGCAAACGCGATCTTTGTGGGCGGGTGAACGGAGTGTTTTAACACTAGTCTCCTAGATTCCCTCTGCTGACCCTATAATGCTATGTGCGGGATAGCGTAAGAAATAATAAAAAATATGATTTTTTTAAATAATAAGCAGTAAAATTATATTACATTACCTATTATAAACATTTAATAAAATCTATATAAATAGTATAGATGAGAGCGGATTTTGGAGGTCCATTGTATTTGGACTCGTGGTTGCGATTATATTCAATCGAATTCGGAAAGAAAAAGGTGATCGGATTGCCATGACACTTGGTTTTTTGTGCCTACTCTATTATGTGCAAAGAAGCTCGAAGCTACTGTAAGTTTAATAGTTTAGTAGATAATCTCCCAACATCAAGCTACATAAAGTTGCTAAGCCTCTAATAGAGGCCAGTCGTGGCGTAGCGGCACGTAGTGTGACTGTAAAACCGACTGGTTGTGGGTTCGATCGCCACAGGGAGATGAAATATTTACTTAAATTTATATTTCCATTTCTTGCTACAGAATTCAGTAGAAAGTGGGGAACGGAGTGTCTTAATACTGGGTTCCCTCTGCCTACCCTGCTGTGTGCGGGATACAGCGTGAAGGTGATTAATTTCTAAAATATTCTATACACATAATTCATTATAAATTATTATGATATGAAATAGCTGTTGCTGTTGTTAATCGCAGTTTCAAGTTTGTAGGTGAATGTTTCATGTAAATTCATATCTAGCTCAGGTTAATAGATAACCGAGATTGTGATAAACACTTGCTTTCAAGTAAGTTTTTTTAAGCCTAATGCTGTATCCCGTATAGCAGTGTGAGAAAAGGGAACCTAGAGTTAAGACAGTTTGCGTACCTTTAAAACACTCTCGTTACCTACTTTCAGTTGAATTCTAGATGCATTGCGTGTTGAGTTTTGTGGCGGAACTCAACGTCACTTTTTGCCTCGTTGCCAGAGCGAGGAAAAGAGAATATTAAAATATTTCATTCACCAATGGAACCCACAAGCGTCGGGCTCATAGTGGCTCCCTTGTGCCCTTCTCGGTGGCCATAAAATATACTATTGTAGTTTATTTTTGCTTGCTCACAAAGCGGGATAGAGAGAGAGAGAGAGAGAGAACCTGTTGATATGACCAGACGAGAACCTAGATATGTTTTTCGATTTCGCTGACGAGAATAGTTTTGAGTGGCGGAACTCAACGCCGTATACCAAAACGGGGAACTTAAAAAAAATATATCAAATAAAAATACCTAATCACTCCCTCTGATGGGGATCGAGCCCACAACTCGCCACGCCTCACTCGCCGCGCGAAACGACAATTCTAATAAATTCATACTCGCTTATATTTTAGTACGCAATTATGTTGTCGAAGTATTTAAATCTGTCCAACAATTAAAGAATAAATTATACTTATAAACATAGTATTTATCTTTAGTAATATTTGTAACAATTAACTTTTTATAAAAAATAAATACAAAATATGAATATTAAAAATAAAAAAAATCAGCTTCATGCTGTATCCCGCACACAGCAGGATAGGTAGAGGGAACCTAGAGTTAACACATCATTCCCCACTTTCCGTCGATTTTTGGAGTGACATTGCGTGTGGAGTGGCGGAACTCAACGCTGCTCTTTGCCTCGATACCAGAGCGAAGAAATGGAAATATAAATTTAAATAAATATTTCATTTCCTCGAGCGGGAATTGAACCTACAACCGTCGAGTTACAGTCACACGCTTGTGCCCCTGGGCCACGACGGCTCCGATCAAATACGAATATGATATGAAAATTTATTAAATTATTTAGTTAACAAATATCACTCATTAAAACTTTACAAAAATATTAATCTTTATAAAGAGGTTAAGAATGCTATCGGACATAGTAAATATAAAATAGAATATTCCAATTGTATTCTTGTGCATACAGTAGGTACCGACCATTTTAAGATATTGAATATTTTTTTCAGCTCGAAAGCAGCTCACGCTGTATCCCGCACACAGCAGGGTAGGCAGAGGGAACCTAGTGTTAAGACACTCCGTTCCCCACATTCCGCCGAGTTTTGGAAGCATTGCGTGTTGAGTGACGGAAATCAACGCCGCGCTTTGCCTCGACACCAGGGCGAAGAAATGAAAATATAAATGTAAATAAATATTTTATGTCCTCGAGTGGGGATCGAACCCACAACCAGTCGATTTTACAGTCACACTTTGTGCCCATGTGCCACGACTGGCCTCCTCAAAAAATCTTAAAATAGAAAACAAATAAATAACAAAGATAGCGTAATAAACAAAGCAAATCTGTTGTTTATAATAGAAATGCGTGGGCTCACCCAAAAATAATGATATAACAATTACAGGTACTCTGTTGAAATATTGAATAAGAAATAAATAATAAATTAGATTATATCATCTTAATTAATACAGTGTTTATTCTAAGAAATTTTGTTATAGTGTGCTATAATCTCTATATTTATTATAATAAGACAGTAAAAACATTTTGTCTGTACATTTAGTAATTTTGACTGAAATGGATAGAGGGACACTTAAAAAGAATAATTGAAAGAAAAAATTTTTTTTTTAAAATCTTGTCTGTCTGTCTGTCTGTCTGTCTGTCGATATGTATATTTTTCTGTGAAAGTACTAAACCGATTTACTTAATCTTTTCACCAATTGATTTGTTTTAACTCAACTTAACAATTAAAGTTTGTTTCATCAAAATCGTTTCATTAAAAGAAACTTATCGTCATTTGAATGAACTCAAGGCATTAGCTTGGATTTTAGGATTGGTTTTTAGGATTCTTGTCTAAAGAATGACATTCGAAACGTCTTACTTATATGACTGTTAATAAAAATATATATTTGAAGCACTATTATACAATATGTTATACAATAAAGTAAACAAAATTGAATTGTTAGAGGAGATTACCTTCATAAATCATAACAGGTAAGTTTAAGTTGTAATTAATTCAACATATAGATAAAGATCGATTTGATCTTCAAAGAAATATTAAGTAAATACATAGATTCTTCGGTTCGTTTATTCGTTTGAAATAAATCTACATAAAAATGCCTAAAAACAGCCTTTCTACGTGTACCCATAATAACTACATAGTTACCAATTGTACATTTCGCTAATAAATATTATATGTAACTAATTTAAGAACCGTACAGGAATTAATATGCAATCATTACAGTTATTTTACAAAGAATATTATGAATCTTTCAAATTATTAATTTAACATTTAAGGCTGTTTCTGAAAGAGTAAATTAAATTATTCACTGACATCAGCATATTTAACAGGGTTTTAGAATTATGATGAGACGTACATTACATAGATAAAAAGAACATAATGTTACGTTTAAAAAATTATTAACTTTATGTATATTTTATAAATATCAACAATGGTCGTATTTTTTTAATTCAAAACAATAAAAAATTCTTATAGAAATTATGATAATGTAGTAAAAAAATCATATTAGAATATTACAGATTAAAATATTTTATTACTTTATCATATTAGAAGTCATTATAATTGTCAGTCAATTCTGTTTATTAAATCAATAATCATGTAGTTAAGTGAGCGAAGCCGCAGGCTGGCCGCTAGTTTAATATATTTTTGATTATAAATTATTTATTACGTATTGAGTCGTGTCGTGGCGCAGCGGCACAAAGTGTGACTGTAAAACCGACTGGTTGTGGGTTCGATCCCCACTCGAAGAGATGAAATATTTACTTAAATTTATATTTCCATTTCTTCGCTCTGGTGTCGAGGTTAAAGCGCGGCGTTGAGTTCTGCCACTCAACTCGCAATGCCTCCAGAATTTGGCAGAAAGTGGGGAACGGAGTCTTATCACTAGGTTTCTTCTGCCTACCCTGCTGTGTGCGGGATACAGCGTGAAGCTGATTTTTTTTTATTGAAGCCCTCGTGGCGTAGGGGCACAAGCGTGCGACTGTAAACGTGACAGGTTGCGAGTTCGATTCACTCAAGGAAATGAAATATTTATAATATAATAAGTTATTATTAATAACACTCTAGGTTGGCAATTTTTCTCTGCCAGGACAAGGGGCTCTGAGCGGTATACAGCGTAAAGCTCAAAGAAAAATATAACTTATTTATACTTACAAAGAAACATTTGGGTATTGTTCAACAGGAATTGAAATACACTTAAAAATTGTTGTATTTTTCTTTTCTTGGTCATATCACTTAACCAAATAATAATGTAAAAATTTCTAAATCGTTTTATACATGCGTTTCTCATATATAAAAGTAAGTTAAGAAAATATTTTTACCCGACTGCGCGACGCAAAGCAGGGTTATGTATTTATCAGTCTATGTATGTAGGCATGTATGTTCCTATGAAGTAAGTTTGGTCTCTACAACGCCGTTTTAGAGCGTTGTAGAGACCAAACAGGTCAGGTTTCTTTCAAGATTTTTCGTTTTAAGGAGCGGTTTAGGATATATAACGGCTTAACGGTTAAAGTTGTTTTAACAATTTTTTTTGTTTATTTTCATACTTATTGCTATAAGTCAACCTTTTGGTATACTTGTGTGATTTACTAGTGTTTTCTAATTACGCGATAGTACTAGCAGTGATAGGCTACTGTCAGAGTACTCTGAAAGTAGATTTAAATTACCACAATAGGAATATTCGAACTTAATAAACCGTATAAAAAATGTGAAATAAAAATATTAAAAAAAACAAAATACCCGATTGCATAAAGCTAAACAAAAATTAAAAAAAAACAATACACAGTTAACGTTCAAGTTTCTATTCTATCAATAAAATCTTTATAAAAAACAGTTAAGTGCGAGTTGAATACGCGCACCGAGGTTTCCGTACTAATTTCATGACGATAACTTATACAAGTTGACAAACTTAGTCTTGCAATTCACTCATTTTGTATGAAATTAACTACAATTATAAGTTTATAATAATATTTTTTTATAAAAAACTATAAAAATTGACTTTTCGCAAGTTTTCCTTTATCTGTATTATAAGACGTTGCCTCGCACCTAATTTCAGGATTTTGAGTTCACGAGAACTACCCTGTAGGTTTTGATTCCTTTGCGAGTCTCGAAAATTTCCAGAAATTTGCGGCTTAATGGGCTGTATCTTTTGGTTAGCTTAGTTTAGATGTTAGATTTTTTCACAGATCCACGGAACAGTAGAGTATGTGATATAATTTTCAGCTTGATATCTCCACGTATTTTTGAAAAAAATGTCTTGACAGATGGAGGGACGGGCGGACTAAAAAGTCATCCAAAAGGGTTCCGTTTT
Organism: Heliconius hermathena; assembly: GCA_013403705.1. Taxonomy (NCBI): domain Eukaryota; kingdom Metazoa; phylum Arthropoda; class Insecta; order Lepidoptera; family Nymphalidae; genus Heliconius; species Heliconius hermathena. Next base: position 280,753 of record JAAIXJ010000151.1, on the reverse strand, counting down.
TTCTTTTTTTTAATAATTAATTGGTTGAAGAAAAACTCCCGTTCATCCTAACGAACTATTGCGCTTGTTATTTTTCTATTAAGTTTTATGTAGTTGGGTTTTTTGTTTTTTTATATATATATATATATATATATATATATATAATATATATATATATA
>JAAIXJ010000151.1:257262-274898 GCA_013403705.1 Heliconius hermathena | reverse complement strand
GACAGTGTTTACATAAACAGACAAACAGATAAACAGACAAACAGACAAAAATTCCAAAAAAGTTGAAAATGGATTCTGTTAATTATCCTTTAACACCCTGGCTAATTTTTTTAAAACTATTTTCAATGTACAGAAACGACTTTTCTACAGATTTATTATAAGTATAGATATAGATTATTATTGTTTGTGTGGCGCCAATTCTAAATTGCTTAGGAATAGTTACTCTGAAAACTTAAAAAATTAGATAGTAATGTCATATATATATATATATATATATATATATATAATTTAAAGTGGAAAATAATAATTAAATTCAAATTCAAATAATTTTATTCAAAGTAAGAAGTTATTATAATTTACCACCAGTTCACTAAAGTTAATGCCTCAGACCTGAAAAGAACCGGCGCAAGAAACTCAGCGGGACCTATTTTATTAAAATCAATTTTAAGCAAATACATATTTAATTATCTGTGACAATGATACTTTTGAAACAGACTGGAGCGAGCATTTCATTTCCAAGGCGTATTATCATTTACAAAATCATTAATGGCAAATACAAAATCATAACCTTTAACAGACAAACGTCTTTTCACAATTTTTTTAAACCGTGATATTGAAAATTCTCTGACGTTTTCTGGGATCCTGTTGTAAAAGCGTACACATTGTCCCATAAAAGAATTACGGATTCGATACACCCGAGTTACAGGTGCACCAAGATTATGCCTATTTCTAGTGTTAATATTATGAACATCACCAATTTTGGTAAAAATATTTATGTTTTTCTTAACGTATTTACATAACATTTTCAAAAATATATTGAGATGCAACTGTCAATATATTAATTTCTTTAAACTATTGCCTTAAGGAGTCTTTAGGACCTAAGTTATAGATTGCACGAATAGATCGCTTCTGCAGGACAAATATAGGTTGAATACCGGCTGCATTACCCCAAAGTAAAATCTCATAGGACATAATACTACGGCTCGACTTTTTTACTTCAGTTACTTCCAAGTAACTGAAGTAAAAAAGTCGAGCCGTTTCTACGTCAGTTAATGATAAAATTTTTTTTGACCGTGAAAGCTGCGGAGCTAAGTTTATTTGCCAATCCATCAATATGGGCTCCCCACTGTCGTTTGGAGTCTATGGTGATACCGAGAAATACCGTAGAATCGACAGGATCTACGAGATCACCATTCAAGAGTACATCGGCTTTAACAACTTTCGTGTTAGGTGTTCTAAAAATAATACATTTAGTTTTTTTACTATTGAATAGTAAGTTATTAACACTGAACCAATATGATTAATATTTAATATTTATTGTGGTGTTGTTGCAAGTATGTATCCATTTCTTATTATTATTTTTTTAGTCTCACGCTATACAGGTAGAAGGAGCTCAGAGTTAAGATACTCCATATTTCTGCCCAAATTTCGAGACGTTGCAAGTTAAGTGGCGGAACTCCCTAGAAATTAAAAATAACTCTTTCCCCCGAGTTTGAATCGAACTCATAGCCGTCGCGTTTTCAGTCAGTCCCTGTACTGCTACGCCAGATTAGAAAGATAGGATAACGGCTTCTTTGGACTTAAGTGAAATAGAAATTTAGCTTAGGGAAAAATTACATTATTCTATTTTCTATATTAGATTTAGAATCACAATGTCTACTGTGTGTCTAATGACTATTTTTGACTTTCTCTATAATATTAAAAATAGTGATATGTTACAATATTTTTATGATTAGATTGTTTTAGTTTTTCTTATTGTATCCGTTTGTATTTCCAACATTTAATTTGGTGGCTCTGGCATTCTCTTCTTATTCATGCATGAAACACGTATATATTTTTTAAACACGGTTTAAACACTGGAGGAGCAGAAAAAAACTGTTTAAAGTTAAGTTACTTCGTTCGCCAGTAAGAAATAAAGGAACTAGATGTTTTTTAACATTTTTAAAGTATTTAGGAAAAGAGATACTTATTTAGTTAACGTATAAAAAAACTTTTCTAAATAAGTAACTAGATGTTTCTTCACCTAACTAATATATTAAAAACAAATTCAACATGCTACCATTAAACACAAGCTTTTATTTAAGCCACCATTTCACGGGTCACGGTTTCCATCTAGAGCATCTATCTATACAAGTTTAAATTTAAAAACAATAACCTTTGTTGGTATAAAAAAGGTCAAGTTAAACACTTACCTGGAATATATAATACAATTACACTATGGTTGACGAGTTGTGACACTCTGAAGATAACCGTCACTCGTGGTCGCTCTAACATCAGGGTGGCCAGGATTCGTCAACCGTGCCTACTGTAATATCAATGTTATTGTAATGCCATTTAAATAAACTAAATCAATAATAACACTCTTACATATAATTTTTAAATTATTTATCGCAGGGGAAAATGGGGAAGTCAAAAAATCATATTTTAACGATATTTACCTATCAGCTTTTATATAAATGGCCTTTTTCCCCCCTTTCAATCTAAACTGTATTTTATTAGGATAATTGATCATTTATTTACATCGTAATTCACGTTTTTAAGAATTTTCCGCGAAAATAATTTAAATATGAATATTTTCTCGAATGAGTGGGCTCCATGCCCATAGCAATCACGTGTTACATCCAACCATCATCCCTTCTACATCACGATGGTGTCTTCTATTAATAACTAAAATAAATTCACAAGTATACATTTTATTTACATTGTGTATTATTTAAACACACAATACGTGTATGTACAATGTACATAATATATATCTATATAACAATGTGTTTTTGAGTCCAATCGTGGCGCAGAAACACAGACTGTAAATGCGACTGCTTGTGTGTTCGATGCCCACTCGAGGAATTGATATATTTATTAAAATTTATATATCCATTTCTTCGCTGTGGTGTCAAGGAAAAGAGCACCGTTGAGTTCCGCCACTGAACACGCAATATCTCCAGAATTCGGCGGAAAGTGGGGAACGGAGTGTCTTAAAACTAGGTTCCAACTGCCTACCCTGCTTTGTACGCGATATAGCGTGAAGCTGATTTTTTTAAATGTTTTTTCCTGCTTTACGCACTATTCTGCATAACTCTAACTAAGTATCTTATCACTATGTTGTCCCTACCATCCAGGGTATAAGATACTCTTTTCTCCACTTTTCAGTTTTACTATAATATAATATGATATGAATGTTTTATATATAAAAATCTCTATCTCAAATTATTCTATTATGAACTATTATTTGAAAAATGAACTACAAACAGGTTAAGAAAGAAACATTTATAATTATACACATTTATTTACAATTTACATTATCTTGATATTATGACGTCAGTTTAGTATACATGTGCGATGCGGGCAATAGGGTGGGTGTAGGCGAATGGGCTGAGACGTGCAGCTGCGAGGGGAGCGGTGAATGTGTAGGATGGGGCGATCAGTGGCGTCCTGGCGACGGCAACGGTGCTTACGGGGGCGATGAAGGCGGCAGAGCGTTTCTTAATGAAGTGAGAGCCAGCAGCAACTTTAGCGGCGATGTGGGCTGAGCGGTCCAAGTTTACGTCCAGAGTGTCAAGGGGCCTTCCATCAGCACCAAGAATGTTGGCGGGTTGTCCAGGGGCTAGGGAAAGAGGTCCGCGGTAGTTGTACGGCTGCAGGAGAGGAGCAGAGTATGCCAAAGGCGCAGCATAAGATGCGGCGGCAACATATGATGCGGCGTAAGGGGCTACGTAAGGTGCAGCATAGGGGGCGATGAAAGGAGAGACAACTGAACGCTTCTTGAGAATGTGGAATCCATTGTCGAGAGCTTTGGCCGTGAAGTGAGCGGAGCGGTCCAAGTTTACGTCCAAAGTGTCAAGAGGTCTGCCATCAGCGCCCAGAATGTTAGCAGGTTGACCAGGAGCCAACGAGAGTGGTCCACGGTAGTTGGAAGGTTCCCACAAAGGTGCAGCGTATGCTAATGGGGTGAAGGGTGCTACATATCCTCCAAGAAGGCTGGACGCGGACGACGCCGCCAGGACGCAAGACAACACCACCAGCTTGAACATGTTGTAAGTGGTCTGTGTTGCTTTCTGAATTCAGAAACACTGATACTGTCTCCAAATTGCAACTGTCTTTTATACTGGCATCATCACTAGATGGGCGTTTACGGGCGTTGGCCATGAAAAGACAACTTTTGTCAACACATGAAAGTTCACTTGAAAGGGCATTTTTTCGTTTATTCATTATTTTTAAAATGAAGCTGAAGCGGTAAAATTAAATCACTTGCTCGTTATACACATATGTTATCTAATTGTGTTACATATAATAATATTAATTTACGTAAAAAAGTATTATAAAAAAATATAAGAAATAAATAAATAGGTTTATATATAGGTATATCTTTAGATATATGAAAATATAAACATCTGTATACTTAGCAACATATATTTATATTTTTGAAATTCTGGAATTGTTCGTTATTTTGATTGTTTAGAAGAGTTCTTAGGAAATTAATAATAATATTATTATTTTAATTAGTTATATCGACTAAAATATACAAAAAAAAACAGGGAATAATTAAAAAAAGTACATTGTAATAAAAACCTTTGCATTTTATTTATCTATATAATTAAAATCTTTCCTTTATTTTTGAAGGCATATTACGTAATGTAAACACATAGTATTGAGACAAGGCACTCCCTCGTCTCCCCACTCGAGGAGATGAAATATTTACTTAAATTTATATTTCCATTTCTTCGCTCTGGTGTCGAGGTTAAGCGCGGNATTTATATATATATATATATATATATATATATATATATATATATATATATAATATACACATTACCTCTATATATTAAACTTGTTTGTGGTTTTGTAGCATTCTTTGGTTCAAAATAATAAAGTAACAGACGTTGAGCCGCGTCAAGCATAAATGATATTTTGTTTTTTGTTAACCGCAAAAAATTAAAAACAACTCTGGATATGCTAGATTTATTATTTCTTTTTAATCTTATTTTCTTGTAAAATCCGCAACGAAAAAGTAATTCCGCAATTTGTCGCCTTATTCGATACACATTTTATGATTTAATTATACTTTTATTATATTGACATAAGTCAATATTAAGCTTAAATAGGTAGTTAGGTAGTATTATTTAATTTTTAAATTTTTCGTAGCTGCTAGTAACGATATTTAGTTAAATAACTAAAATTTCTTACAAATATTATAGCGATCTGTTTAGTGTATGAGGTTCTTGAATGTATATAACTTAAACAAAAAATGTATGTAAGGATATGTGCCTATATTTGATGGGTAAGCAGAGAGAACGAATGATAACTTCATTGATATCTTTATTACCCCCTATTTAAAAGGCCAGTCGTGTAGGGCACTAAGTGCGACTGTAAACACGACTGGTTGTGGGTTCGATTCCCATTCGATGAAATAAAATGTTTATTTAAATGTTTAAATATTTTCATTTCTTCGTTCTGGTATCGAGGCAAAGCGCGGCGTTGAGTTCCGCCATTCAACACGCAATGCCTCCGGAATTCGGCGGAAAGTGGGGAACGAAGTGTGTGACGTTAGGTTCCTTCTGCATAACCTGCTGAGTGCGGGATACAGAGTGAAGCTGATCGTGGCACGAACGTAAAGATTAGTTCAAAAGATCGTGCTAGTTAGGTGTGGATTATTGTGCGACGCGTTTTCTGACAGGTCACCGGGCGGTAGTTATTTTCTTAAAAGAAAAATAATTTTTGTAAGAAAAAGTTTAGATTCACCGATTTTTAAAATTTGTATATGAGTATGAAATCAAAAATATCGTGTATGTGGAACCACTGTCATAGGTGCTGGTAAGTATTTACGTCGTTGTCCTTCCGACATATAATTTATATAAATATTTTTTATAAAGCCCTCTTGCTGTTAATATCTGTGTCTATAAAATAATACATAAAAGAAGAACTTTGTATTCTTACGAGAACTGGTACTGATTTAATTTTTTATTACTTTCTTCTATTAACATAAAAGAAGACATTCTTAAACGTTGACCGATATTGTTCACTATTTTTAGTTTTCGTGCTGCGTTTTCGAACTGTCGAACTGTTTTGTGTTGCAGAAGCTTTATTTAGAAAACGTATAAAAATTTGAACGTTTTTCAACGGGATTTGGACGGTTTTCAAGAGGTGCGGGTTCAAATCCTGCGTACAAATGTTTATACGTTTTCCAAAAGTATTTTTCTTTCCTAAGTGTGGAATAACACTTCAAAAATGTCAAAAATGAAAATTAATTCTTAATCCTAACAATTACAGTCAATCGCTTTATTAATAGGCGATAATGGACTAAATTTTCAATAAGTCCACAACAAATTTATGAATATTTTTAGGGGACATTTTTACTATTTATTATAATTTAGCTACGCTATTATAATTATCAGGACATTTTACAGATGTTTAACGTTTTTTTTATTATCAATGGTAAATGACTAGCACATTGAGCATCTTTCACTATGACGGCGTTCATAATTTCTTACAATTTAGTCAGACTGTTATGGTTGATTATCAAATGTTCCAAATATTCTGTTTTTATATGTCAATGAAAAATGCTCATCACGGTGATTTTTTTTTGTTTACGACGCATTTATTTATTTATTTTATTTCTTATAGTCTAGCTGGACTACTATAGTTCTAAATCAGAAATAGAAGTCTTTAAAATCAAATAAAACCTAAAACTGTCTATCAAAACAGAGTGTCTAGCCCAGGCCTATTATCCTTTTCTCTTAGCTTCACGCTGTATCCCGCACATGGCAGAGACATGGAGAGGCAGAGAGAACCTGGGGATCTAGTGTAAAGACACATTTTGTTCCCAATTTCACCCATCATCCTACTAAAATTCTTGAGACACACTTCGTCAAATGCATGCGCACGACAAACGCGGTTTTATGAGTGTAAATCCCTATTACTTGAGAATTTCGGGATAAAAAGACTATCTGTGATAGTCGGTCTGTGAAAGTCCCATAAAAAGTTCAGCTGATCTGGGTATTCACCCGGAAAAATAGGATGACAGACAGATCCATAATAAATATAAATTTGTTTGTTTGTATTTTAATATCGTGTAAATAAACATATGCACTTGAAAAAATATGGTTACTTTTAACAGACAGACTTTTCAATTTTATTTAAAAGTAACGGTAAAATTTCACCACACGTTTCTGTTGTGACTTAGAGATATTTAAATATAGATATAGGCCTACGGTGTCGCGGGCTTTTTTTAAAACTGAATACTTTTGTAGTACAATGTACTTAAAATTAAAGCATTTTGATGGCGTTTATTATTATTGTTATTTTATTATTTAAGGTTAACTAAGAAGAAAATCGTTATATTACAGTAACAGTATAGTGTATAGCTGTTGGCTATAACCCTTAAGGAATGTAGTTTTCATATAAAACAAAAGAAACGTAAATCTGACCAGTAAGTGTTATAGAGATTTTTGCGTTTAAACAACCAAACGAACTCTTCCGCTTTATTATGTAAGTGAAAATAGTATACATAAGAGAATAGTGATTATGTGGCATTACAAAGATAAAAAAAAAACATAAGTACTTTATATAAATTTATTAATTTCAAAATATATTCATTTATTTACAATTTCAATCTTGTTATATAATTTTTGCTTCACATTAGTATAGGTGTGCGATGCGGGCAACAGGATGGGTGTAGGCGAATTGGCTGAGACGTGCAGCTGCGAGGGGAGCGGTGAATGTGTAGGATGGGGCGATCAGTGGCGTCCTGGCGACGGCAACGGTGCTGACGGGGGCAATGAAGGCGGCAGAACGTTTCTTAATGAAGTGAGAGCCAGCAGCAACTTTAGCGGCGATGTGGGCTGAGCGGTCCAAGTTTACGTCCAAAGTGTCAAGGGGCCTTCCATCAGCACCAAGAATGTTGGCGGGTTGTCCAGGGGCTAGGGAAAGAGGTCCGCGGTAGTTGTATGGCTGCAAGAGAGGAGCAGAGTATGCCAAAGGCGCAGCATAAGACGCGGCGTAGGGGGCAACATATGATGCGGCGTAAGGGGCTACGTAAGGTGCAGCATAGGGGGCGATGAAAGGAGAGACGACTGAACGCTTCTTGATAATGTGGAATCCATTGTCGAGAGCTTTGGCTGTGAAGTGAGCGGAGCGGTCCAAGTTTACGTCCAAAGTGTCAAGAGGCCTGCCATCAGCGCCCAGAATGTTAGCAGGTTGACCAGGAGCCAATGAAAGGGGTCCACGGTAGTTGGAAGGTTCCCATAAAGGTGCAGCATATGCCAAGGGAGTGAAGGGTGCCACATATCCTCCAAAAAGGCTGGACGCGGACGTCGCCGCCAGGACACAAGACAACACCACCAGCTTGAACATTTTGTAAGTGGTCTGTGTTGCTTTCTGAATCCGGAAACACTGATACTGTCTCAGAATTGCAAGTCTTATTTATACTTACATCATATTTAACTAGATGGGTGTTTTCGAGCGTCGGCCATGAGGAGACAAGTTTTGACAATACATGAAAGTTCACTTGAAAGGACATTTTTTAGCTTATTCATGAGCATATGATTATTTCTAAAATGAAATATATAAAGCGACAAGATTAAATAATTTGTTGTAAAAGCTTATCTTATGTTTTACATATTATTATATAAATAAGAATTGAAGATAAATGAATCTTCATTTATATGAAACATTTTTTCTTTTTTTTATAATTTATTGTATTTATGAAAATAAATGTTTGTATCCTTTTCGCCCTATGTTCAGTGTTTCAAAATTTAAAAAAATGTCGTTCTTTTTATTTTGTTTAGACGAGTTGCTAGTGCTATAGCATAGGAAATAATTAAAAAAATATAATTTAATAAAAAGTAAAATTTAACTAACTTTAACGATTCCTTTGACTAAAAGATATAAGTAAGAAGCTATAATAAACCTGTTTACAAAATAAATTGAAAAAATATTCTACAATTATAATACAAAAAAAAATTAAAGAAATGTTTCCTTAAAATTACATTATAATACATGCTATCTCTATATATAACAAAATTGTGAAAATATTTTGTCTGTACTTTTAGTAATTTTGACTGAAATGGATAGACGAACACGTAAAAAGAATAATAGAAAGCAAAAATATAATTTTTCATTTCTTGTCTGTCTGTATGTATGATCACGCTTGTCTCTGAAAGCACTAAACCGATTAACTTAAACTTTTAGCAAATGATTTTTAATAACTCAGTTTAACATTTGAAGTTTATTTAATCAAAATCGGTTCATTAAAAAAAGTTATCGTCATTCAACTCAAGGCATGAGTTGCCTTCGAACATTATTTAGCAATCGATATCTATACTTATACTTATAATGAGGCCGGTCGTGGCTCAGGGGCACAAACTGTGACTGTAAAAACGACTGGTTGTGGGTTCGATCCCCACTCGAGGAAGTGTAATATTTATTTACATTTATATTTTTATTTCCTCGCTCTGGTGTCGAGGCAAATGTCGGCGTTGCGTTACGCCACTCAACACGCAATGCCTCCAGAACTCGGCGGAAAGTGGGGAACGGAGTGTCTTAACACTAGGTTCCCTCTACCTACCCTGCTGTGTGCGGGATACAACGTGAAGCTCATTTAATTTATTTAATTTTTAATATTTATAATAAATATATAGTGTTTGTAATAAATCTGTATTTTTAACTGTATAATATATATTTAGTAAAACGTTGTTTTCGATCAATATAATTATATATTAAGTGAAATTTAAAATAAAAACGGCATTTTTTAACTGTTCGAACATTTATTATTTAACTTTAAGCTCTAAAGATGGCGCTGTGCATAAAGCATTAATTTTTCAATCACGCTGGTAAGGTTCTTGACTAATTAATGACATTCGAAACGTCTTGGTTATACGACTGTAGATAAATTAAATAATTTTAAAGCACTACATACCTACTTACTACATTGTTCATAGTACACACAATGAAGTAAATAAAATTGTTACGTCATAAATCATTAAAAAAATAAAAAAAATCCTTATAGAAATTACGATAATGTAGTAAAAAATCATATTGAAAGTCATTATAGTTGTCAATCGATTCTGTTTATTAAATCAATAATCATGTAGGTCAAGCGGGCGAAGCCGCGGGCGGGCCACTATCATGTCTACATTAACGTAACCTACCTAACCTAATTTATTTTAATTTATAATATACTTATGTTTGTAGAAATGTTCTACTCTTAAACTGAACTTACAAACACATACAAGTAAGAGTAATAAAAAAATTTATTACAATAACACTTGTCATTTGTCACCCAGTAAACGTTACAGCAAAAAATAGCTTCAGCAAAAAATATATAAAATCAGATTCACGCTGTATCCCGCACACAGTAGGGTAGGTAGGGAATATTTCATTTCCTCGAGTGGGGATCGAACCCACGACCAGTCGAGCGTACAGTCATACTTTGTGCCCCTGCGCCTCGACTGGCTTCAAAAAATATATAGCTAATAATAAATAAATAATCCTATTTTCAATCGCCTGCAAATAGGAAACGAGTTGGCTACAGATCGACATTTGATTGATTTCGATTTGTTTGTTCTTATAACTGTAGTGACATGTCATTTTATGCAGAATTCAATGGGATGCATATAACCAAATTTAAAAAAAATGCACGTTGGCACCTGTTTAAATAGTGCCTGATAAATTTAATTATTTTTTAATAAGCTGGATGATTTCTGATCAAAAGCTTCTGAAATGAAAATGTTTTCAATTACTTAGAATATAGACAGATTATATTTTTGCTGTTTACACATAAAAAAAATATATATTATATATATTAAAGTAGTATTATTTATTATTTGTTATATATCTTGTGATATATCGAGGCAAGTCGTCGCGCAGGGGCACAAAGTATAACTGTAAACGCAACTGGTTGTGAGTTCAAACTCCACTAGAGAAAATGAAATATTTATTTAAATTTATATTTTAATTTCCTCGCTCTAGTAACGAGGCAAAGAGCAATGTTGAATTCCACCACTCAACATGCAATAACTCCAGAATTCGGCGGAAAGTGGGAAACAGAAGTTAATAGCAACGCAGTTCCTTATCATTAGGTTCCCAGATACCCTCTGCCTACCCTATATGCGGGTTATAGCGTTAAGCTAAAAAATATAATTATAAATATTATATTACCCATAGGCCGGTCGTGGCGCAGCGGCACGAGGTGTGACTGCAAAACCGACTGGTTGTGGGTTCGATCCCCACTCGAGGAGATGAAATATTTACTTAAATTTATATTTCCATTTCTTCGCTCTGGTGTCGAGGTTAAGCGCGGCGTTGAGCTCTGCCACTCAACACGCAATGCCTCCAGAATTCGGCAGAAAGTGGGGAACGGAGTGTCTTAACACTAGGTTCCCTCTGCCTACCCTGCTGTGTGCGGGATACAGCGTGAAGCTAATTTAATTTTTAATATTACCCATATTAAACTAGTCTCGAGCTAGTCCTCGTAGCATTTTTTGATTTAAAATAATAAGGTAATAGAAGTTGTGCCCCTTCAAGTACAAGCCAGCTTTTGTTTTTTACTAACCGGAATACGTTTAAAAGTACTCTAGATATGCCAGATTTACTTATTCTTATTCGTTTCACATTTTATGATACAATAAATTATGCTATTGTGTATTTTGTCAATATTAATCTTAAATGCGATTGCGATAAGCGATTTTTTAAAAAGAATTGACTTTTTTTTAAATAAGTTAAAAATTTACTGAAGCATAAAGGGAATGTGGTTAACTAATTAAGGCAATATGGTTAACTAAAACCTATAGCAATAGAAAAAATATTTTGCAGCATTTAGAACAAATTATAGGTACTTTATAAAAATTTATTAATTTCAAAGTTTTATTCTTTTATTTACAATTTTAATCTTCTTACATAATTTTAAGTTCAGTTTAGTATACATGTGCGATGCGGGCAACAGGATGGGCGTAGGCGAATGGGCTGAGACGTGCAGCAGCGAGGGGAGCGGTGAATGTGTAGGATGGGGCGATCAGTGGCGTCCTGGCGACGGCAACGGTGCTGACGGGGGCAATGAAGGCGGCAGAACGTTTCTTAATGAAGTGAGAGCCAGCAGCAACTTTAGCGGCGATGTGGGCTGAGCGGTCCAAGTTTACGTCCAAAGTGTCAAGGGGCCTTCCATCAGCACCAAGAATGTTGGCGGGTTGTCCAGGGGCTAGGGAAAGAGGTCCGCGGTAGTTGTATGGCTGCAAGAGAGGAGCAGAGTATGCCAAAGGCGCAGCATAAGACGCGGCATAGGGGGCAACATATGATGCGGCGTAAGGGGCTACGTAAGGTGCAGCATAGGGGGCGATGAAAGGAGAGACGACTGAACGCTTCTTGAGAATGTGGAATCCATTGTCGAGAGCTTTGGCTGTGAAGTGAGCGGAGCGGTCCAAGTTTACGTCCAAAGTGTCAAGAGGCCTGCCATCAGCGCCCAAAATGTTAGCAGGTTGACCAGGAGCCAATGAGAGGGGTCCACGGTAGTTGGAAGGTTCCCATAAAGGTGCAGCATATGCCAATGGGGTGAAGGGTGCCACATATCCTCCAAAAAGGCTGGACGCGGACGTCGCCGCCAGGACACAAGACAACACCACCAGCTTGAACATTTTGTAAGTGGTCTGTGTTGCTTTCTGAATTCAGAAACACTGATACTGTCTCCGAATTGCAACTGTCTTTTATACTGGCATCATCGCTCAACAAGACGTATATAATCGATCGTCGACCATGAGACGACAACTTTTGATAACATATGAAAGTTCACTTGAAAGGGATAATTTTTCATATATACGCAAAAATTATTACGTTTTCCGAATATAAAAAAGTAAAATAATTAAATTTCTAAAAGGCATAATTTTATTTGTTGTTAATAATTTATTCAATATCAATATTTAACAATAATTATCAATAATTAATAGTTCAGATTTGGACATTAAAACTTCTCTTATAAATACTTTTTACAAGCTTTTATTTTTATACCAAACACCAAATTACATATTTGCAAAAGATTTATATATATATATATATATATATATATATATATAAAACTTTCTATAAGCGAAATTGCATCAGTTTTTAAATAAAACTTACTGTAATACTTATATAACTAACAAGTAACCACCTAATTCATGAATTTTCTTTTTTTAAATCATCAAAGACCTCCAGCATATTTATAGGATAAACGGTAAAGTAATCAAGGTTCTACTTTCCTGCTTAACCGAAAAAAAACCAAAACATTTTCGACATACTCGTAAGTAAGTACCCAGTGATGGCATGGGAACAAGCGCACATCTGTTAGCGCGACAGGTTGTGAAATGAAATATTTAATAGTCTAACGAGGCAAAGCGCGGCGTTGAGTTCACCCACTCAACACGCAACACGCCTCCAGAATTCGGCAGAAAATGGGGAACGGAGTATCTTAACACTAGGTTCCCCCTGCCTACCCTTCTGTGTGCAGGATACAGCGTGAAGCTGATTTATTTATTTATTTTTAACAACACATTATTTTGTATAAAACATTGCTATGACAACGCGTATTTTACGCGTGAAAGGGGTTTTTTAATTGTTATTATACTTTACAATAACAAACGACACTCAATCTTAATGTATAAAGTAGAATTCTTCCTTATTTTTCACTGTTCTGGCAGTTTTTAAACATTTCTCAAACGTTCTTGATCTTTATATTTGTATTTTTTTTTATTTTTATGCACATATTTACGTTAACCGTGCGTACTACTGTGTGAAAAATAAAATAAAAACAGACATAAACATAATCAGTTATGAAATTTTTATATTTACATTTTACGCTATCTCATTTTTTTTAATATTTTTTGTGATTGTCGATGTGACGAATAATCTGTGTATATATTTTATATTAATTATACTGATGTTGGTGAACTGTCACCGATGGACATTTATATAAAATCCTAGAGGCCAGTCGTGGCGCAGGGGCACAAAGTGTGACTGTAAAAGCGAATGGTTCGATCCCCACTCGAGAAAATTAAATATTTATTTACATTTATATTTTCATTTTTTCACTCTGATGTCGAGGCAAAGCGCGGCGTTGAGTTCCGCCACTCAACCCGCAATGCCTTCAGAACTCGGCGTAAAGTGGGGAACGGAGTGTCTTAATACTAGGTTGCCTCTGCCTACCCTGCTGTGTGTGGGATACAGCGTGAAACTGATAAAAAAGTATGTGAACAATGGTTGTAGGTTTTTAGATACAGTAAAGTGTTGAATAGTAGTTAAAGACTTTGAAAATATTCAATAAACCAAATGAAAATTCTAAGCAATTATCATTTAATTATTGGGTATCAAAAAATTGTTAAATCTCCCTATAAAGATGCTTATAACGTAAATGTATAAGAATTTCAACGTAGCTTGATAAGAACCTATGGCGAAGAGTCGGAAAGCTTGGATATCCTCCAAAAGAAGGGGTTCAATTCCCGATGCGTTCATTTTATTTATACACTGTCTAAAAAAGTACATATCAACTAATTTCGTCTTACGAATAAAGAGAATGATGCCATCGTGGCGCTGTGGCAAAGTCGAGTGACTGTCAACGCGATGGTTGTGGGTTGGATTCTCACTCGGAAAACGAATTATTATTATTAATATTTTCATTTCTTCGTTTTGGTAACACGGTAAATGCGCGGCGTTGATTTCCACCATTCAATACGTAATTTCTAGAAAATTCGGCGGATAACGATATAGGTCACTAGGAAGATCTTTATTTATTTTAATTTCTACATTTTTTTCTTTAATATTAAGTTATAAGACGTGAATAATATGGGCGGTATTGTATGTTATCGCATTGAGATGAGTAGCAGCGATGGGTGCAATGTATGAATAGCCAGGAGTGATCAGTGATGTCCTAGCAATAATAGTGTTAATGAGAGCGGACCGTTTCTTTAAGAAATGTACACCACTGAGAGCTTTATTTGCGTAATGAGA
This sequence comes from Heliconius hermathena, assembly GCA_013403705.1. Classification (NCBI taxonomy): domain Eukaryota; kingdom Metazoa; phylum Arthropoda; class Insecta; order Lepidoptera; family Nymphalidae; genus Heliconius; species Heliconius hermathena. The sequence continues at coordinate 259,931 of JAAIXJ010000151.1, read as the reverse complement.
AGCACGGTCCAAGTTGACGACCAGCGTATCTAGAGGCCTGCTGTCAGCTCCGAGGACACTTGCTGGTTGTAAAGGGGCTAGAGACAGGGGACCACGGTAGTTGTAGGGTTGGATGAATGATTTCGCATATACCAAAGGGGTAAATAAAGGAGCAGAGCGTTTCTTGAGCACATGTTTTTCATTGTTGAGTAATTTGGTAGCGAAGTGAGCTGATTTATATAAGTTCACTTCTAAAGTGCGTAGAGGTCTGCCATCAGCTCCTAAAATGTTGGCAGATTGACCAGGGCCTAGCGACAATGGTCCACGGTAGTTAGGCTGCCATAGAGGAGTAGCGTATGCCAATGTGGTGATGGGTGCCACATATCCTCCAAGAAGCCTGGAAGCGGTCGTCGCCGTCAGGACGCAAGACAACACCATCAGCATGAACATTTTGTCAATTACAAAAACTGTGTAGTTTCTGAACTCAGAAACACTGATGTTGCTGTAATATTTCATGTATCTTTTATAGTTGCATATATGAACTTGAATACAAACTATGAACTTGATGGGCGTCGCCGGAAAACATCATTAACCATGGGCAAAGGGCAGATGCTGCTATAAGATAAATGCTACTTTATTTATGGGAACATTTTTGTATTACCATTAAAATATACACTGGAAGCTTCTGTTATTTTTATAATTGGATATTATGAGTACTTTGAGATTAATAGAACTGATGTTGTTTTTATGAAATAACCTTTTGTGTTTTACCTCTAATTAATACTTTTTTTTTTAGCTTCACGCTGTATCCCGCAAAAAGTAATGTAGGGGAGGACCTAGTGTTAAAACATTCCCGTTCCTCGTTTTCCGCCACTCGTGGTGTTACGTATTGGCAGAACTTAATGACGCGCTTTACCTTGTCACCAGAGTGAAGAAATAAAAATATTAAATATTTCATTCCCCGAGTGGGAAGCGAACCCACAACAGTCGCGTCTACCAGTCATACGCTTGTGCCACTGCATCGGCCTCAATTAATACGTATGTCGATATAAAAAGTATATATATATGAATTGAAAATATTTATTTTTACCCGATAACGCGACGTAAAGGAGGGCAATATATTTATCAGTCTTTGTATAAAGGTATAATATATAAAGGTAAGGGACGAGAATGTTCCTATGAGGCGTTGCACTATGGATAATGGTAGAACAACGGCAGATCAAAATTCATTTTTACTAAAGTCGTCCCTGACGCACTTTTTATTTTTTTTTAATAGTATAATAGTGGATCTTTGATGTAATGAATTATTTTTTCGTGAATTACATTTGGAATATATTTTTTTTTATTGTGGGAAATTGTAATACGTAAGAATGTCTATTTCAGGTTATTCGCATCGATATTTTAAACATAATTTCCTTAAAAAAATGTGCAAATAGGTATAAAGTGTTATATATTTTTAAAAAGCCTATAGTATGTAGATTTTAAAACAATTATTATATTGTGGATTTTGTGACTATATTCCTATAAAAAATATTAACAATAAGTGAAGAGAAAAAAGGTACGTGTTTAAAGTTCATCGAGACTTTTGACAGTTACCGACGTCTACCGACGCGTTACATTTGATGTTGTTTTATAGTCCAGATATTCATAAACAACATTTTTAAAAATCGGCTGCGGATTCGTGCGGTTTTAGAAATTAACACGAAAACTACGATACGTGTCAGGGAACAAGAAAACTCTATCTATTGAAATTTCTAATGTTGTACTATTTAATTGATTAGATTGCGCTAAATTTCAATTAAATTATTGTTATTTATTGATAATAGAGCGTTTATCTTCATTTTGCACACATTTTGCGGTATTACTCATCAATAAAATGCACACTACCTTCATTTATAAAATTATATAAAAAGAGTGAATTAATTTAATAAAACTATTACAAATTAGCAATAAAATTACTAACAGACGTTTGATTGTTAAGTGTCTTCACTAAATTTCAAAATGGCTAATACTTTCAAGTGTTCCAAGCGTGAAGTATTACTCCCATACATTGAAGGAGGAAAAAAACTTGTAGCAATCAATATTAGTTATCAATATTTCTAAAAGAAAAGTATCATGTTTCTGTAGACAACATGTGTTTTATTATCACCAACATTCAAAGGAATCTCATTCGTTCTTTCATTAAACGATGGACAGAAGCGTCCCGGTAAAAGGATTCGTTTTTTTTAAAAACAACGAAAATTGGTTAGATTCTGAATATTTGTTAACCTTACCAATCATTGAAGAAGTAGCACCTGAGAACTCACCATCGACGTCTTCTGGAAAACGCGGAAGACCCTGTGTCCCTATGGGGACTCATCAGAATCAACGAAGAGGCGAAAATACCGCGCTATTTAGTGAATATGGCTTTGGACACATCTGCAATGCCTACGTTCAGGGCTTACGTTCCATAGGAGAACTAGAAGCAAAACTCGTAGAAAAACTAAGGCTTGCTGACCGAGATACAATGTCTCTATATTTGAATCTCATAGAAAACGCAAGCCAGAGTAACATGCTATCGGATCAAGATGCATTGAGTGTTTCCATTGATTTGGATTTAACAAAAGCGCAATACATGTATTTTAGGAATTTAACAAACAAATGAGATCCCAAAGAATGGAAACACTCAATGCATCTTGATCCGATAGCAT
>JAAIXJ010000151.1:156204-256812 GCA_013403705.1 Heliconius hermathena | reverse complement strand
AACTCAACGCCGCGCTTATCCTCGACACCAGAGCGAAGAAATGGAAATATAAATTTAAGTAAATATTTCATCTCCTCGAGTGGAGATCGAACCCACAACCAGTCGGTTTTACAGTCACACCTCGTGCCGCTGCGCCACGACTGGCCTCTAAGTTATTAAAATTTGTTAATATTTATAAAGACTTTAATATTTTCTAGTTTTCCATCTTTTTTTTTCAAAAAAAAATATAAAATAAAAATAAAAAAATGTATTTAATTATACACTATTCTTAGTGCAAAAACTTATGTATGATTATGAGTATAGTATCAAATAGACAGTATATAAAAATACAATAGTAAAATATAACTGATCTACAGACATTTTTATACATTCTAGGGGGCTTTGCTCCCTGCTTGCTTCGCCCACCAATCCTCGACTTTCAATTATCAAAAAATAACATAATTTCATGAACCTATTATTGTTTAGAGTATAAAACTTTATAATCTATATTAATATTATAAGGAGGAAAATATTCTTTATTCAAATAGTCTCTTACAGCACTTTTAATCGTCAAATGAACATCGTCGTCGCTATATAATCTAACTATGCGTCACGATGGCTTTTTCTGGTGTAACCTAATAAACTTATAAAAAAAAATTTTGTCAGCTTCACGCTGTATCCCGCACACAGCAGGGTAGGCAGAGGGAACCTAGTGTTAAGACACTCCGTTCCCCACTTTCTCCCGAATTCTGGAGGCATTGCGTGTTGAGTGGCAGAACTCAACGCCGCGCTTTGCCTCGACACCAGAGCGAAGAAATGGAAATATAAATTTAAGTAAATATTTCATCTCCTCGAGTGGGGATCGAACCCATAACCAGTCGATTTTACAGTCACACCTCGTGCCGCTGCGCCACGACTTATAAAAATATTTTATTTTATAATTTGAATTCCAAATAATAATGTTATCGTGTCGTCAATACTATCTTACTAACATTGTTAACGTGAAATGTGACATTGGGAAAGTCAAAATAAGTTCGTTATACAAATGGATTCATCAATTATTTTTTTTCTTTTATTAAGTATTTATTATAGGTATTAACTTAAAAATAGAACAATACATAATGATATAAAATGTCTTTAGATATTTAACACGATTTTTTATTACATAATTTATATTTAGTTTACAAATTATTTCACAACAAAGCGTGGTTTTGTAAGTCACGAAATAACTAAAAATAATCAAGATCACGTTCCATATAGGGTTTTAGATGTTTAGCGTGTCACTAGTGGTAAGATTAACACATATATCTAAGATTGATGAGAGAGAGAGAGATAAAAAACTATACTAAAGTAAACTAGTTACATGCTTTATCCCTAGCGGGGTAGTCAGAGAGAAAGAGAGAGAGAGATGATAACACAAATGCATTGCTAATGCCTTGTATAAGAAATAATTTGCAATAAAGTTATGTATACATGTATATATTATAACTTTATTGTGAATTTGAGGCCAGTGGCAGCGCAGAGGCGCAAAGTGTGTGTAAACGCGACTGGTTGTGAGTTCGATCCCGAGGAAATGAAATATTTATTTAAATTTATTAAAATTTTAATTTCTTCGCTCTGGTGTCGAGGCAAAGCGCAGCGTTTACTTCCGCCACTCAACACGCACTTCGAAAATGCGGCGGATAGCGATAAACAGAGTGTCTTAACACTAGGTTCCCTCTGCCTACCCTGCTGTGTGCGGGATAAAACGTGAAGCTGATTTAATTTTATTTCTGATTTAATACATGTATACATGGACGGCGGTGAAAGTTAAGACGGTAAAAATTTAATTTTTTTTTTCAGTTATTTATTAGTCTATAAATAACTTTATGTATTATTTTCCTTATAATTTGGTCAATATAAACATACTTTAAAGAAGAAATTGTGTAGATGTAAACAACTATAACCTATCTAGTGTTAAATTCTGGACGGCCTTGCTCTCTTAAATACCAGCTTCCTGAACAACACCGGTTTGAAAAATAAATAAAAAATAGCCCTTAATGTTGTTGATTACTTTCTATAAATACAATGCAAAACATTACAGGGCATCAGTTGATCCTCGTCCGAACAACACAGACCAAGATGTTCAAGTTGGTGGTGTTGTGCGCTTTCCTCGCCGCGGCTGTAGCGGAGCCCGGAACCTTCATCGCGCCGTTGGCGTACTCCAGCAGCATTATCGCGCCGGCTACAACAACTATCACCAACCAGGCCAGCAGTGTCATCCACCCATCACCCTTGCTCTACCCTCGATTCTACGACCTACCTTACTCACCAGTCGCACATCTTATCAAGAAGCGATCTCTTGGAATTTTCAATCCTTTCATTGCGCCATCAACTTACATTGCTCCTGCACCTCTGGCCACTACTTATGCTGCAGCTCCTCTTGCTACCTACGCTGGAGCTCACTTGGCTACAACTTATGCTGCACCAATTTACCCTGCTGCTGCGCATTTAATCAAGAAGAGGTCTGCTCCACTTCTGCCCACAACCTACGTTGCTCCATACTATTCTTCTCCTTTGTTGACGCCGACGTACGCAGCCGCTGCACCCATCTATTCAACACCTTACATCGCGAGTGCTCCCCTTACTTACACGCATTTAATCAAGAAGCGCTCCGCTCCATTGTTCTATGCAGGTTACACCGCTCCCGCTTCGTTTTCTCATCAGTCCCGAGTAGACATTAAGAGCTCCCCCGCTACTATTACGTCCTACTCCTACCCTGCTGCTGTTTCTTACGCTAGCCCACTTGCATTTTCACATGTCTTCTAGATATTTGACTATTGTATGTAAATAAACTGAATTGATATAATTTCAAAATTTTTTTTTTATTTATAACAAAATATTGTATAAATTGTATAATTAAAGTCATGAGTCCTAAATTAAGTATTCACCGTTGCGAGCCGTAAATTTAACAAATAAAAAAAAATTAAATTACTAATAATAATATAATATAATAATAATTACTAATTATTATTAATATACTTTAACTTGATTTCATCTTACAACTTATATGTTAAAAATTTGTAAGTATTTGTATGTGACTGGATGAATATCTATCCTATTGAGTAACTAGATTATCTTGGAAATGTATCACACATTTTTTTAGGGCTGCCAATTATGTTACATTTATAATTAAATAATTATTTTACACAATTATTCCCATTTTAGTTTTACAGTCACACTTTGTGTCAAAGTGAGACTGTAAAACCGACTGGTTGTGGGTTCGATCCCCACTCGAGGAGATGAAATATTTACTTAAATTTATATTTCCATTTCTTCGCTCTGATGTCGAGGACAAGCGCGGCGTTGAGTTCTGCCACTCAACACGCAATGCCTCCAGAATTCGGCAGAAAGTGGGGAACGGAGTTTCTTAACACTAGGTTCCCTCTGCCTACCCTGCGGTGTGCGGGATACAGCGTGAAGCTGATTTAATTATTATATATATATTTACTTATCTGAATTACTTTCATGTTCTAATAATATTCTAATAATATTTTAAAGACTATTTCCATACATTGAAAAGTTAAATAAAACAGTTATTTGTAGTAATTTTGTCCAGAAAAATTACTTTATATTGACAACTTTTTTATTTAAGATATTTTATTATGTTCGAAATAAAACCAAATGTTAAGGAAAGTTTACCAAAATTCAAAAGTGAAAACTGTATTTAAATCGGCTATTGGCTTTCTGAGATTAATAATATAATAAATTATCATATACTGTTTCTTGAAACCAGTTACGGACAAAAAGGGCCAACAACGCTCATGGCGAAAGCACATCAGCCTATCACGTACCGAGAATGATAAATGATCTCCTTATGTAATGCTATCAAAAAAAGAATATCAATAGTGTAAAAAAAATATTTCGTGAATTATTTTGTAATATTAAGAACAATTTTTAACATTGTCACAAGCCTTTTCGGTTTTATGGTTCGGTATGTGTGTCTGTAGATATAATGGAGACTAGTTGTGACAGGTTGTGGATTCGATTTTCATTTGAGGAAATGAAATATTTAATATTTTCAATAGTTTTGTATACGTAATACGTATTGTTTTTAAAAATATATTAGATAAGTGAAAATAAACTGATGATGATGATTTTTATAACATTAATTTATCTTCACTTATCTAATGTTATGTTTGGCATGTTTTGTTCTAAAGAGCGATTTATAATTTAATTTATAATGTAAATATAATAATTTCATATATTCTAGCAGATTTTTTAAATTACAATAGTGAGAATAATACTTACCTTAAAAAACATATATTATAAAAAATTTAACGTACCGAGATTTGAACCAACAAACACCTCATGAAAACTGTCCAAGTGCTTTGACTCCTAAGTTATACTTTCTCATCAAGCTACGTCGAAATTCTTATATGCTTGTTATAATTTACGTACGACGTAGCTTGATAAGATCGTACATATGTCATTACAAAAAAACCGGCCAAGGGCGAGACGGACTCGCCTATGTAGGGTTCCGTTGCAGCAAAAAAAATATATTATTATACCAACATCACCATTATATTATTTTTGATATGCTATTACAAATACAAAACAAAATACACCTTCCAAATGTCAACCATACAGTACTCATAGTCTTCGAACAAAATGGCTACGACATACGGACAGCCAGACAAAGCGACATGTCATTTGGATACGGAACCCTAAAAACTAAATTCTTCTCTTCATATCGAAGACGTAAAAGACCTACATTATACCCATGATGGATGGATATACTACAATCCATTTGTACAATACGAATATATACATTATAATATACATATAACGTTCCTTAGAGATAAACTCTCTCTCTCTTTCTCTCTCTCTCTCTCTCTCTTTCTCTCTCTCAGCGACGCTACTCTGTCCCTGCATTTTTAATCTCTAATATCTTCTAAGATATTTATTTAAAATTATTTGTTGTAAAGAGCAATTCTAATCTACAGTAAATACTTAACATACCTTATGTATTTATCGTACTAGCACCAGTAACCGACGAGAAAAGAAGAAAGAAGAGAAAATATCCGCCTTTCTTAAGCTATTATTCAGAGATTAAGTTCAAGATACTGTCCGCTTTTACCGCCTCAAGAAATTACGAAAAGGTTGCGGCAGCAGCAAAACAATATGAAATTCCTCGAATAACTTTATGACAAATTCTCAGCCTAATAATATAACGACTTCTAATAAAATATCGATTGAACACTAAATATTTTTTTCATTTTAAATCAACAATAAATACATTTTTTTCTTTGTTATATTAGTACAAGATAAATGTTATTCGGCGCCCACAGGTAAATTTTGTCTCATATTCTGTCGATTTTAAGGCATCGATTACTGGGTGTGAGGCCAGTCGTGGCGCAGCGGCACAAAGTGTGACTGTATAATGCCTCCAGAATTCGGCAGAAAGTGGGGAACGGAGTTACGTAACACTAGGTTTCCTCTGCTTACCCTGCAGTGTACGGGATACAGCGTGAAGCTGATTACTGGGTGTTGGTTACTGGCTTTGATGTCGATTAGAAGTCAGCTTCGAAGTCGGTGAAAGCCAAGAAATAAATAACATTAACAGGTAACTTTTAAATACAAAAACAAAAAAATTAAAAAAATACCAATGTTGGCGGCTTGGCACCGACTACAAAAATGAATTTTCAAATAGTAAATGAACAAATTATTAAGAATTTCACGTTATATTTTTTAATTTTCTTTAGTTTCAAAAAAAATTAAATATAATTTTCTACAATTCAGCTTTTTGTTTAGGTTTGTGAATATAAATATGTATAATTTTGAAATCGAATCATTTTTTTAATTACTTTTATCGTCAGTTCATCATCAAGGTACACACGGTAATTGGATAAAGTTATACATTTATTGTATGTACCTACATTATTTTTATCTATCTTCATACAAAAATGTTTTTATAATTTTGTGACTTTTCGCAATAAAAATATAATATGATGTATTTTTTATTTAAAGAAATTTATTCCCTAGCTGCACCTCGGGTGTGTATATCAAAGCGTCGATTTTGGGTTCTAGATAAAGTGCTTATATGGCTGTAATTGATATAAACATATATAATTAATACATTTCATATGAAAATAAAGATCGCGTACTTCTTTAAGGTAAAACAGTTTAACAATATCGTGTCTTACTGGATGCTTTTATTTTTGTCCTTAATAGGGTACCATGACAGTGATGAACCGACTAGTGTTAATTTCTGGATGTCCTTGCTCTGCGTAAATATCAGCTTCCTGAACGGCCTTCTTGCACCGGTTTTCAAAACGAGATCGCTTTTAGTATTGTTGATTACTTTCTATAAATACAATGCAAAATATTGCATGGCATCAGTTGATCCTCGTCCGAACAACACAGACCAAGATGTTCAAGTTGGTGGTGTTGTGCGCTTTCCTCGCCGCGGCTGTAGCGGAGCCCGGAACCTTCATCGCGCCATTGGCGTACTCCAGCAGCATTATTGCGCCGGCTGCAACAACTATCACCAACCAGGCCAGCAGTGTCATCCACCCGTCACCCCTGCTCTACCCTCGATTCTACGACCTACCTTACTCACCAGTCGCACATCTTATCAAGAAGCGATCTCTTGGAATTTTCAATCCTTTCATTGCGCCATCAACTTACATTGCTCCTGCACCTCTGGCCACTACTTATGCTGCAGCTCCTCTTGCTACCTACGCTGGAGCTCACTTGGCTACAACTTATGCTGCACCAATCTACCCTGCTGCTGCGCATTTAATCAAGAAGAGGTCTGCTCCACTTCTGTCCACAACCTACGTTGCTCCATACTATTCTTCTCCTTTGTTGACGCCGACGTACGCAGCCGCTGCACCCATCTATTCAACACCTTACATCGCGAGTGCTCCCCTTACTTACACGCATTTAATCAAGAAGCGCTCCGCTCCATTGTTCTATGCAGGTTACACCGCTCCCGCTTCGTTTTCTCATCAGTCCCGAGTAGACATTAAGAGCTCCCCTGCTACTATTACGTCCTACTCCTACCCTGCTGCTGTTTCTTACGCTAGCCCAGTTGCAATTTCTCATGTCTTCTAGAAGAAATGGATTTTTAAATAAATTGAATCGAAATCACATTTATTTTTTTATTATATCATTCTTTATATTATTAAACCTGTCCCTAAAAAAAAAATAAGCTAAATAATAAATATAAAAACATACAAGGTTTTTTTCACTCTTAATTTAGAACTTTCCGAGAATTTTATGTTGTGTATATTTTCGATAATTTCCGCAATAAAATCCATGTTCACAAATCGTAAAGTAAATAAAAACGTAGAACATAAAATATATAAGTATATTTAAGTTATATTTTTCATAAATATTTTGTTACAGATAAATATACTAAGATATAAATAAAACGACAGACAATATTTCAAATTTGTTTATTATAAATTAATCATAAAATATCTTAACATTTATAAAATATTTTTAAGATTCAAAAAAATAATAACGTTTTTGTCATTACTATGTAATATAGTTTCTTATCGCTATAATAGAAAGGGTTACATCAATTACGTTTGCTAAAAATGTGCAGCTAGTACATTCGTAGTACTATTCCTATTGAGGCTAGTCGTGGAGTAGGAGCACAAAATGTGACTGCAACAAATTGTGTGTTCGATTCCCACTCGAGGAAATTAAATATTTAATATTTTTATTTCTTCGCTCTGGTGTCGAGGTGCAAAGCGCGGCATTGACTCGCCACTTATCACACAATGCCTCCAAAATTTCGGCAGAAAATGTGAAACAGAGGGTCTTGACACTAGGTTCCCACTGACTACCCTGCGATGCAATGCTATGTACGGCATACAGCGTAAAGCTAAAAGAATATAAAAAAGTACTTAAGACTACATGTTAAAACTTTCGAATTGAAGCCAAACTCGGGCTTCAAAATACGAATCTTTTAACATTCATAGAATTTTAGATACTTTAAAAAGACTTATGCGAATAATGTTGTCAGCTATATACCACATTACCATTAACCAGGTAAGCCCATGACTAATTAAGAAGTGTTTTCTTCATACTTGTTATTAGTATTTATAAATTTTTATTGACATTTACTACTTGCTTTACAGCTTCATTTGAATCTTGACTTTCTATAACTATGGGATGCTCCAGTGCTCTTGCTAGTGGAAGATTATGAAAGAAAGTTAAGGCTATCGGCACTTTGTCACTTAACACAGATTTCAACACTATATTATTATTTTTCTCTTCAGTTTGATCGGTGGCATAAATAGCTGGACTGTAGACCAGCGGTGCTGCTATAATTTGAGGAGTATGTTTCACGTCTATCCGCGACTGATGGGATACAGAACTAGGCGCTGCATAAATCACTGGTAATATTTGGCTATTTACTTTGTAAAACAGACACAAGATCAATATATGTCCCAACATTTTGAGTTCTAATAAATCTTTAATAGAATAAGGTCATGAATGATGTTTATATAGACATATAACGGTAGTTACGTGTCGATTGCATCCAAAACAAATTCAAGTTCGTGGCCGATGCTCAAACAGGTTATTGCATCACTGCAAGGCAATGGCCGTCTTGAGAGGAAGCTGGTAGTTGTTCTGATTATTGTAATATTTGTATGTAAATAAATAAATGATACGTTGGTGGCGTAACGATCACTCCAATCTATCACTGTCGATTTAGATATGACTAGCGGCCCGCCTACGGCTTCGCCCGCTTAAAATACATGATTATTGATTTAATAAGCAGAATTGCAATTGCAATGAAATAATATTCTAATATGATTTTTTTACGACATTATCATAACTTCTATAAGAATTTTTGATTGTTTCGAACTAAAAAATATGACCAATGTTGATATTTGATATTCATAAAATATACATAAAGCTAATTATTTATTATATGTATATATTTTTGTAACATTACGTTCTTTTTACCTATGTTGTTTTTTAAAACTCTGTTAAATATGCTGATGTCACTTAATAATTTAATGTACTGCTTCAGAAACAGCCTTAAATGTTAAATTATTGATTTGGGTAAGGATTCATAATATTCTTTGTAAAATAACTGTAATGTTTGCATATTAACTCCTGTATAGTTTTTAAATTAGTTACACATATTATTAGCTAAATGTACAATTGGTAAATATGTAGTTATTACAGAGTACACGTAGAAAGGATGTTTTTAGGCATTTTTATATAGATTTATTTCAAACGAACGAACGAACCACAAAATCTATGTATTTGCTTGATATCTCTTTGAAGATCAAATCGTTCTTTATCTCTGTGTTGAATTAATTACGATTTCAACTTAACTGTTATGATTTATGAAGGTAATCTCCACTAACAATTCAATTTTGTTTACTTTATTGTATAAAATATTGTATAATAGTGCTTCAAAAATATATATTTTTATCAACAGTCATATAACCAAGACGTTTCGAATGTCATTCTTTAGCCAGGAATCTTACCAGCGCGATTGCTATATAACATTCGCAGGCAAACTAATGCCTTGAGTTCATTCAAATGACGATAACTTTTTTTTTAATGAACCGATTTTGATGAACCAAACTTTAGTAGTTAAGTTGAGTTAAAACAAAGCAATTGGTGAAACTTTTAAGTAAATCGGTTCAGTACTTTCAGAGAAAAATGTGGACATAAATATGTCGACAGACAGACAAAAAATTCAAAAAAAATCTTTTTGCTTTCTATTATTCTTTTTAAGTGTCCCTCTATCCATTTCAGTCAAAATTACTAAATGTACAGACAAAATATTTTTACTGTCTTATTATATATAGAGAAGATATTATTCATATTGTAAATATATTATATTCTCCGATTCGAATTTGAAACCACGAACAATGTATTTATTAGATTNAAATGAATAATCATCTAATTCAAGCGGGCGAAGCCGCGAGCGGGTCGCTAGTTTAATAATATAATTCATCATAAACCTTAAAATGATGAATTATAATTCATCATAAATATAATTTATCATTTTAGGGTTCCGTACCTCAAAAGGAAATGACGGAACCAATATAGGATCACTTTGTTGTCCGTCTGTTTGTCTGTCAAGACCTTTTTTCTCCAGATCACGTGGAGGTATTAAGTTGAAGCTGAAGAAGCACTCAATCAAAGATACGGTGCACTCAATCAAAGGTACGTTGAAATGACTTACAATTATGAAATTTAGCAAGAAGTGAGAACTAGTATTAGCACGAATAATGAAAAAAATCCGAAAAATGTAAATTTATATTTATTACAGATAAAAATTATTGAACACTTATATCTGTACTTCATTTTATACAAAATAAGTACAAATAGGCATGTGCACTCATTATAATTAGTAACTTAAGATTGTCAGAGTTTTATAAATTGTACTTTCCGTTGACTCACAACCTTGAAATTGATATGAAAGTAATGTAATGTAATGTAAGTAATGTATCGACTTAAAAAATATAAAAATATAAATGAAACCTCTATTCTTGCTGTTTTTTAAACGGTTTTACTTAGCTTGGCCTGTTTGTTTGGTTCAAATTTACTAATTGGAATATTACCCCCTTTCTGACGCCAGATCGATCTGATATTTGGTACCCACTCTAAGTATTGATGACAATACAATATATATATATATATATATATATATATATATATATATAGCTCACTATAAAAAAAAATAAATTCAAGATGGCCGCCGGAACAAAATGGCGGATTACATATTTTACACAATTACCTCAATATAGGTGTCTAATGAAAGGGCTTGATTAGTAGAAAAGAGCTCATTCTGAAAAATAGAATAGTTTTGACAGTGTAGGTAGGTAGGTATATTTACTTTTACAACTTAGAGAGGACAAGCTTACGTAGCTCTGAGTCGGCGTTGCGTATCTAGAGTTAATATATGATAGTTTCACGCGCCCAACGATTTTATTATTAGTCTGATCAATACCCCAGATTGATGAGAAGATTGGTGCGATCTGGTAGCTAGGACTTACCGAATTATTTTTTAGCTTTTAGTACATTACCTACATTATTTTTATTGTAATAAAACCGTTTAACATAAAAATATTTTTTTATTTAATTTTTCATACTTATAAGTTTGTTACACGTTTTATATAACTTTTATATAGTATTTAATTATTCCGCCCTTATTACGTTTGCGGCGTTGAGTTCTGCCACTCAGCACGCAATGCCGCCAGAATTCGGCAGAAAGTGAAGAACGAAAGAGTCTTAATGGAAACAGAGTGTCTTAACAGTAGATTCGCAAGTTTTCTCCGCCTACCCTCCTATGTGCCCATATTTGTGTACATATTTACATATTTATATACACATTTACGTTTTTATATATTTTTAAGAACATTTTTTATTCAAAAAAGAAATGTTTTATAATGTGGCTATCGTTATTTCTGAAAGATTATATTCTTCTATTTTATATTTCGTGATTATAAAATATATCAATACCATGCTATTTATAGAAAGAATATAAAAATAAATCTTACAAGTAAATGAATGACAATTTTGTATTTTTTGTTATCCTGTTACTCAGCGGTATGACAAATCTATTGTTAAAATAAAATCCTATCACTTCTAAACAGATTGTTTAGTATAAAAATGACCATTGACGCTAATCTTAACCACTTGCTGCAGAACTAAGCTAAGGAATTCAATCAAAATGTATCGTGTGCTTTGCCTCATAGTTTGCGTAGCCTTCTGCAAAGGAACAGCAGTGCTGCCAGTAATAGTACCTGCGGCCCATATAGTGCCAGCGCCAATTCTAGGTCCCTATGGCCATGGTCATGCTGGCATCGGATATGGACACGGATTAATCGGAAAACATTTAGGACATCATATACTCAAGAGATCCCCGCATTTGGTTCCAGTTGATGGTCATGTGGGTTCTATTGGACATGCTGGAGCAATTGGACACGAGGGGCATGGAAGTCATGTAGCTCTACCTGTACCTGTGGCTGTCTCTCATCAAGCCCGAGTTGATATACATTCGGCACCAATAGTGGCACCAGTTTTACCACTTGTTAAAGCTTTTGCACCACTATTTGCCCCAGTTCACGCCAAACCTCATCTTGCCGTAGGATATTATGGATCAGGACATGTTGGCCATTATTAATAATAAGCATGCTTACGTAATAAGCTTATGTTAAAAATATCGAAAAGTGATGGTATTTTTAAATATATAATGAGAAAAGAAAAATATTTTAATTTCTGGTTTTCTAACTATGTATGAAATAATTCAAAATAATCAATTTAACAAGAGTGTTATAGAAGTATAATATATTTTATATATTGATATTACATTTATACTAGAAAATATTATTTATTCTTGATCTGTCAATATTTGCAATCAATATTTTTTTATATTATTTTTTCAATACTTGTTTGTATTTATAAACCTTTTATAATGTCAAATTATTGAAAAATGTTATAAATATAGAAATTTTCTAAATCGTTAAAATTAAATAAAATTACTTATAGAAGAATATAAATATTTTAGTCAAAGTTATAAGAAGTAAACTTAATTTTCATATAAAATGATATGAACTAATACAAAAAAATACACAAAAAAACTTATACTCGCTGATTCAGCTGAACATCAGTTAATGGAGGTTCTTTTGTCCCATACTAAAATTCTTTTAGAAGTTTCATACAGTCCCTCTCTTTTAAATAACTACTTAATATCTTTGGAAAACTTAATAGAAAAAATGTTACTTTTACACAGCCACTTCATCCTTATGGACGATTATAATACTTGCTTATTAAAAGACGATTTTTAGCTCTTGTAGATTCATGTAATTCGCACATACTTTCCCTTTCTGCTACCCATACGGCTGTGGCTAGGAGCATACGTCATCAGGACATTGTTCGTGCTTTTAGACAAAATCTGGAGATGATACCATTCCTAGGTCAAGAAGAGATCCTTCTCTTCTTCATTTTCCTTTCTTGATCTCATTTATCTCTGTTATAAAATTCGTCCTCCTACAATAAAATCAAGAATTCTTCTGCAACCTAATTTTGGTGGAATGGATAGAGATCGTCTATGTGATGACGCAAGTAAAATTGAATAGAGTCCAGTTATTGTTGCAGAATAGGCAATAAGGTAGAAATTTAAAAAAAAATAATATACAAAAACATATTTTTTTAATACACTGCTAGAGCAGCTTTATAAAGTGCACGCTCCTATTAAGCCGATAAAGATGAAACACTTGCCAGCTCCTTACATAAGCTCTGAAATTTAAATTCTAATGTATAGCTCTAAGCTCAAGTGGCTCCCTATACGTAGTCGTTGAAATTTACGCCTTCTTGCCTTCTTGTAGTGTATGTTATTTACTCCTACTGCTGCCACTTACGTGAAATATAAATAAGATTTTATCCGTGCACCAGAAAGTTTAGTTAGACCGTTCAATCTAACGTTGCGTCTTCCTGTACACAAGTCAAAATTTTGAACAATCTTTTACATTGCAAGCTTTAAAACTGTGGAACAGTTTGCCTCTTGATATTCGGCAAGCAAAATCGTTACTGACATTTAAAAGAGCTGTTAATCATCACTTTGTAACAACTTTGTAATATTTCAAGTACGAGAATGTACTAGCGACCGGCTGGCGGCTTCGCCCTGAATAGTTAATTACATTCGTGTTTTAATATATAAGATATCTTTGCAAAGCACTTAAGAATTCTAATGTAAAAATTATTAAAAGCTTAAGGTTGCGTTTGTGTAGTTCCCACAAGGAGATTCTATAGTTTTGAGAAAAAAAACGACTTATCTATATTTATAATAAAATCGTAAGTCATCGGTACATGAAAGATATACTATAAAAATTTAACAATGTAATAGAATCCAATCGGTATGTCTGTTTGTCTTTGATGTTCACGCTAGTCTCAGAAACGGCTAAATCGATTCAAGTACACACTTGGCACTATTGTAAATTGGCAAACTTTCCTTAACGTCAAATATAAAGATTTTATAATTAAATATAAACTATTAAATTGCTGTACAATTACTGTTTTATTTAATTGGCTAAAACTTTGGTTGAAAAGCAATATATAGATCTCAGCTTCACGGTGTATCCCGCATATAGCACTGCAGGCAGAGGGAACCTAGTGTTAAGATACTCCGCTCCCCACTTTCCACCGAATTTTTCGATGTATCGTGTGTTGAGTGGCGGAACTTTTACCTTAGTGCCTTAACGAAAAAATGAATATATTAATAAATAGTCCCGAATCAATCATTGAACCTACAACCGCCACGTTACAGTCACACTCTTGTGCCCCTGTGCCGCGACGTTCACCATGTATAGACACCGTCTTTAAAATCATAATGTTAGTAGTTAAACACGTAATTAATCCAATTTAGTAAATAAATAATTGTGTTTTTGAAGCGAGCGAAGACGCGAGCCGGTCGCTAGTGTTGATATAAATGATGTAATATTAAGTTTTAGTATCTAAAATCGACTTAGTTGTTTTTATTTAACGTTGATTTTACAACATTCGCCAATTGAAATTAATTAACTTACTACTACGTAAAAAGATGTAATTATTAAATAACCGTTGATAAGAAATATGATCACTTTTTTGTGCACCGTTTATTTTCGAGAATCAATTTTAAGTTAAGGTTTTATTGTATGCATCGCCATTTTAGCTAGTCCTGACAAATATAGATAGACTATAATGTCACCAATGTTGTCGTTTAAAACCATATTTATAATAGACTAAAAAAATATTAATTGTACTTTTTTCTTTTAAATTTGTGGTCAGTCGTGGCGCAGCGGCACAAGGTGTGACTGTAAAACCGACTGATTTTGGGTCCGATCCCCACTAGAGGAGATGAAATATATACTTAAATTTATATTTCCATTTCTTCGCTTTGGTGTCGAGGCAAAGCGCGACGTTGAGTTCTACCACTCAACACGCAATGCCTCCAGAATTCGGCAGAAAGTGGGGAACGGAGCGTCTTAACACTAGTGTTCCCTCTGCCTACCCTGCTGTGTGCGGGATACAGCGTAAAGCTGATTTTTTTTTCTTTTAATTTATGGTTAAAGAAAATGGGAAGATAAGTGATTTATTCGCCTTCATATTTTTAATTAAAATTATATAATTTAGCTTTACTTGCGAGTAATCGACGTAATTTGATTATGTTAAACTTTTGTTCCTACTAAAATTTCTTTATACTCCACGACGAAAATTATTCCTTTGCTTTAAATTTAAGCTTTAAGCTATTAAAGACAAAATTCATTTACTTCTATCTAGTAGTTATCGTTATTTTAAGTAATTTGTCATTTTCGGTTTCTAATTTTTTTTAGGAAACTATATTGAAAACCGGGATGTAATCAAAAAAGATGTACCTCCAAATTCTAAGCTATCATGCAAAAATTCATCATACATATCATGTATCTATTTGTATGTATTTGTTATATAAATTTTCTGTATGTATTTTATTGTTTATAAGTCTATGTATTGTATTATATTATAACTATCTATATATTGGTTTGTATATATTAAAATACATTTATAATTTTTTTGTTCATTTATATTTTTTTAACTACGTCCACCACCTACCTTCCCAAAATTAAAACACTTTTTTATGGCCTAAAGGTTGTCTGGAAGAGATAGCTAATTAGCCATACCATCTTTTCGTATATTTGTTTTAGTTTCTGTTTTTTTTGTGAATTTTTATATAAGTGGTGTACAAATAAAGAATAATAACAACAATAAAAACGTTAGTGATGTGAAAAAACGGGGACGAAAAAGACTATTTCATTAATTCATTTATAATTTTATTAGCATATTATATACAATATAAGTGTACATCGATCGAACAATTAATCGTATAAAGAAGGACGATTTACCAGGCGTTCACAGAGTAAACTTTGGGGACTACGGAGGAGTATCCGTAACCGTAAGCTGGTTCCAAACCACTGACAGCTGATACGTATTGAGATGGGTAGACGACGGGAGACACAACGTTACGTACCAAGGGGGATAAAGGAGAGATAGGGTTGACCACGACTGGTGCAACGGAACGTTTAGCAAGGTGGTGCACACCAGAGAGAGCCTTAGCTTGGTAGTGGGCAACACGAGCGGCTACAACCTCAGGAGTGTTCAAGGGTACTCCGTTGACGGCGTCGAGCACCACAGCAGGGGAGTTTGGAGCCTGAGCCAAGGCAACGCTGGGTAGAATTGAAGAGTAAGCAGGTACAACTGGTGAATAAGCAGCGTTGTAGAGAGAAGGCACGACGTGGGCTCCGTGGAGGACGCTGTTGCTGTATTGTGATACCGAGCTGACCGCGGGCAATCCGTTGTAAGCTAAAGAGCTCACGACCGGCACTCCACTGTAAGCTACTGGGCTTACTACGCTGGGCTTGGCAGCAGCCACAGCAATCACGGCGAGGAGGCACACAAACTTGAACATTGTTCCTAGTTGAGGTTGATCGATGAAATAAGATCGACTGATGCTCCACACACTGTTCCTAATCTTTATATAGTAAGATCCAAAACTCATAACCCACAAAAAATGCTACCAAACCACCTTCAAATGAATTTAGTCGTTGTCAACGAGTGTACTTTTTTACGTTTAGTAGATACGCGGCTTTTTTTGGCGGAAGTCTGTGATCATTTGCAAATATCAAGGCACAAATGAAATGTTAATCCATGAATATCTAATTCATAGACAATGCTTTCATTACAGTGTATAAAATGTTATATGCTTTATAAAGATAATATAATAAGTACTATTAAATAAATATTATATAATATACATACTTGTAGTTAGGCATATTATATTTTGACATAATATGCCTAACTACAAGTATGACCACAAGAGTAGATATTATATTACAAATTTACTTTTAAAATAAATTATCAAAATCATTTTGTCAAACGTTACCCTATAGACAACTATCAATTCAAAAAAAATCAAACCGAGTTTTATAAACACAATTAAGGTGAAGATAATTAGCAGATCTATATTGTATGTACCCTTACTATATAAAATCTGAAATTTTTAACTTTAACTCATACATTATAGCCTTAAAATATAAAATCTTCTTTTGTTTTTGCTTTATATATTAACAAGTGTAACTTGGGCTTACATTAAATCTTATAGCTAAATCTTTTCTCTACATCGTAATTAGAGTAATTGTGATAAATCAGCTTCACGCTGTTTCCCGCACACAGCAGGGTAGGCAGAGTGAACCTAGTGTTAACTTTCCGGCAGTTCTGGAGGTATTGTATATTCAATGACGCAACTCAACGCCGCGCTTTGCCTCGACACCAGAGCAAACAAATGAAAATATAAATGTAAATAAATAAATATTTCATCTCCTCGAGTGGGGATCGAACCCACAACCAGTCGATTTTACAGTCACACTTTATGCCGCTGCGCCACGACCGGCCTCTGCCTAATTGTGATAAAAATATCGTATTACACATTAAATGGACTCGTCGGTTATGTTTTTTAATTTATGTCTTATATTTTAAAATGGTTGTTATATGATAGCTAAAAGTACCATTACTTTAAATATACATTTATTCAACAAGAAAGCAATCATTTTAATATTTTTAACGTTAATTTATAAGAAAAACTAAACTATAAAATAATATAATAGAATTTTGTTTTATTTATTTTTTACATCGACGAAGTTGTATCGAAAAGTTTCTATACGTACATATTGGTAAATTCTCTTGTTTATCATCTAGTCTAGGTCACACGTGGCGCTCTGAACAATACCTATGAGGACTCAGGCGCGTGTACAATGTGTCCACACTGACATTGAAACGAAGCTTATAGACTTATACAAATAATAAAAACTTCACATACTTTAATAAATTTTTCTGTTTTTTATTTAAATATAAAATTGCATTTATTAGAGTTATCAAACTGCATATAATATAGTAGGAGTTTCGGTTATTACTATCACAAATATATATTCTGGAACTATCTAGGTTTTAATGTTCAGCTTAAATTTAATATATTTATTTGAGTATATTAAATTATTTTTTCTAGTATTAAACTTGGCTCCTATTTTTCAGATTAGACTTATGCTTCGTTATAGTACCTACATGCTCTCCCGATAAGTAAATTAATATATCAAGTATATGCCTTAACATAGTACTATGCAAAACAGTACTAGTAATCTATGTATATCGTGTTAACAGTGTGAATAGTTTAATATGTTATCAGAATAAATAAATAATTAAATTTATTTATATTTATATTTTAATTTTTTCGCTCTGGTGTCGAGGCAAAGCGCGACGTTGTGTTCCGCTAGTCAAACACGCAATGCCTTCAGAATTCGGCGGAAAGTGGGGAACGGAATGTCTTAACACAAGATTCCTTCTGCCTAACATGCTGTGTGCGGGATACAGCGTGAGGCTGATTTTTTTGATTAAAATATTAAAAAAAAACCATCTAAATACTACTAAAAGTTATTATTTTATTGAAATATAATTGAAATATTTTAATTATGAGACCGTCGTGACGCACGAACACAAGCCTGCGACTGTGAACGCTACTGTAATGGGTTCAATTCCCACATGGGGCAATGAAATATATAATATTATATTTTAATTTACCTACTTACTCTGGTAACGAGGTAAAGCACAGCGTTGTGCTCCGTCACTCAACACGCAATGCCCCGATAATTCGAGTGTCTGAACTTAAGGTTAGGTTCCCAGGTTTCCTTTGCCTACCCTGCTATGTGCGGAATACAGCGAGAAATAAAAAAATATTTTAATTATTTACATAGGTACATAGAAAGCTGTGCGATTGTGAATGGAACAGCCTGACTGTACCTGACTGTAAATACGAGCATTGTTGGTTCGATCCCCATTAACGGAAATTAATTATTTTCATTACTCGATTCTTTTCGTTTATTATTATCGTTGCTTAAAACGTAGTGTTTCGAATCCGGGTGGAACACTTAGAACGGAGTGTCTTGATACTAGGTTCCTCTTTGCTCCATGCGAAGCAACCCGTGAAGCTAAAAAAATATATATGCATATATATTATACTAAATAACGATCTATTTCTTATGAAAAACCAAACCAATGAGTTGACATATTTTTTGTACCAATAAAATTTGTGCAAAAAAAGACTACGTGTTTCTGTTAAAAGCTACGGACTTCCTGGATGATAACACTAATTATATCAGAGTATATTTATTTTGAGGCCAGTCGTGGCGCAGGGGCACAGAGTGTGACTGTAAACGCGACCAGTTGTGGGTTCGATCCCCACTCGAGGAAATGACATATTTATTTAAATTTAAATTTTGATTTCTTCGCTCTGGTGTCGAGGTAAAGTGCACTTAACACGCAATGCCTTCAGAATTCGGCGAAAAGTGGGGGAACGGAGTGTCGTAACACTAAATTTCCTCTGCTTACCCTACTGTGTGTGGGATACAGCGTGAAGCCAATTTAATTTTTCATTTAATTTTTTGATATTTATTACCAAAGAATTGGATGAATAAAATAAAATATGTTTTACTTAAATTAAAAATAATAGCGGCTTGCAACTTGGTGATGAGAGAAACCCGGGTGTTAAATTTTGTTGTGGTAAACCAGAGCGGGAAAAAGTAAATGATTTAAATATCTCCCGAGTGGAATCATTCTTATGTATCTCGTCACATGTTCCAGATTTTTAATGATGCCAATAGAAAATGTCTATCACGCTGAATGACTTGTTTTAAGGCGGCTCTATATTATTATTATTATTTATAATATAGGTGAATTAACTATTATGATGAGGTCAGTAGTGGTACAGGAGCAAATAGTGTGACTGTAAAATCGACTGGTTGTGGGTTTGATCCCCACTCGAGGATATGAAATATTTATTTACGTTTATATTTTCATTTCTTCGTTTTGGTTTCGAGGCAAAGTGCGGCGTTGAGTTCCGCCACTCAACACGCAATGCCTCCAGAACTCGGCGGAAAGTGAAGAACGGATTGTCTTAGGATACAATGTGAATTTGAACTATTATGATAGCAGATATTGCTAATCTTGATTTTTTATATGTCAATGAATGATGTGCTACGCGCAATCAAATAGACAAACAGACAATCAGTAAACCGGCAGACAAAACATTGAAAATCAAATATTCATATCATTAGTTTACTAATCACTGATCGCAAAACATCTCTTTACATATACTTTACATTTTAAATATATGCATATAAATGTATGTAACATTTATATGCATATATTTAAAATGTGAATACGAGAACATTTTAAGCCTAATGAATAATGAAATTATTGTTATTGAATATTGGATTACTATAGGTTTTCTTCTAGTTAAACTTCTAATTTATTTATTATCTTTAAAAGTTGAATCCAGTGAAAGCCTATCCTATTTTCTAGTTTCCACCCAACCATGTCTTCTTTCCGCGTTAATGCTGTTTGAAAAGTTCAACGAACCGGTCCGTCAAAATTAGATAGCACTATTAAATATAAATAATGGCTTTGCAACTTTTTAAATTTATTAAAATTTAAAATATGTTTTCCTAATTTCTGTTTTTTCCTGTTGTTGTTGTATTTACTAGTGGTTAAAATTAGGTAAATACCTAAAGAAAAAAAGACAAAAATTAAAATATTTTTTTATTTTCATATAAGATAGAATATAATTTTGATACATCTGAACCTAGAAATCATTTTCTCGCTTCAATGATAACGCTTAGTATGGATGAATGCTGACAGCATTGGAGTAGATTGGTGCAGCTTTAGAAATAGCGGCCACATGAGATATTGAAGGATACACTATTGAAGGTGCAGCGTAGCTAGCAACTGGGGATGCCACGTATAGGGATGTCTGTGGAGCAGCTGATACAAAAGCAACAGATCGTTTCTCAATTTTGTGTGACTCTTCAAGTGCTTTTGCTTCAAGATGGGCGGCACGAGCGGCAGCAACTTCAGGTGTTTCAGATGGGGCGACTGGTAATTCAGCAACTTCAGGTTTGGCGACCTCAGAAACTGCAGAAGTGGCAGGTGAGATGATGGATGAATAACCAGCCAAAGGAGCACTGTACGCTATAGGCGCTGCTACTGATGCACTATATGCTAGGGGCGCAGCGATAGATGCTCCGTACGCTACAGGAGCAGCAAGGGATACACCGTATGCAAGAGGAGCAGCAATAGATGCACCGTACGCTACAGGAGCAGCAATGGATGCATCGTATGCTACAGGGCCAACAGAAACACTGCTAACTACAGCAGGAGATGATTTAATATCAACACGAGACTGAGATGAAACTGCAGCAGGGCCAATGATTGGCGCTGCGTACACGGCAGGTGATGAGTAAGCTGCAGGAGCTACTACAGCTTGTTCCGCTACGATTGCACGGCTGACAGGAGCTACAACCTCAGCTGCAACTATGGCTGGAGATGATTTAATGTCAACCCGTGATTGATGAGATACTGCAGCTGGAGCCACTGCGATAGCCGGGGCAGAATAGCTGATAACGCCAGCATTGAAGACGCTGGGTTTAGCTGTGGCAAGCGCCATCACGGAAAGCAACACCACCAGCGAGTTCATCGTGGTCTGTGTTAGTTCAGATGGGAACGATAAAGAAATGTACACTGATGCACTCTTCCAGGCGACTCATGTATTTATAGCCAAGCTTCAAATATATCAAAAGTCAAGTTCAACGTGTGCGTTACTCATAGTATGAAGTTTTGCATAGCCTCAAGACATATTTTAGAGACATGTCCATATCTAAGAAATGCTGGAATACTAACGTATATCCTTAGTATCTTACAATAAATATATTATTACACGAATTAATTTATTTTTTTATGTGTAAAATATTATATTAAAAATGTTGCAATATAAAAAAGAACCAGTCAAGTGCGAGTCGGGTCCACGGTAGGACTGTAAACCTTATGTGTTTTGATTATGCGGCAAATCGCATGCGGCAAAATAAATCATTTAACTTTGTCAACTTTTATAAATTGTACTTCCCATTGACCTATAATTTTGAAATTAGTATGGAACCCACGGTGGGCGAGCGACATGCACTTGACCGATTTTTTTCCTTTCCAAGATTTTTTAGAATGGACAAAAAAACTCAACTAATATTATTAAATTTATCACACACTTTACTTATTTTGCTTTTATCTATATCAGAGATATCGTACGATATCCTCATTCAACATATTATGTTCTTAAATATAAAGGAGTACCTAATATTTTTAAATTTTTTTCTTATTTGCAATTAATATAATCAAAAGCGTTGTTAAGATATTGACAAAGTATCTAATGATTAAAGAAAGCTGAGCAATACTGAAATCTGTTAAGTATTTGGCACATTCATATTCATCGGTCCTTAATATTACTATGTATCAAAATAAACCAAAGACTTCATACTTCCAAAATGATTAATCATCTCTTAAATATTATATTTCTATATGAATATTTTACCTTCACTTTTAAAGCCAAGTTTTAAAGGATCTTAATAAATATAAAAGAAAATGTCGAACAGACCGAGTTAGTAATTAAGGTTGTCAAGTCGTTTCGCCCATTCTTGCATGTCGTACATACATATATTTAAACAAGATTATTATTTCTTTTTGTAGTGCTCTATAAAGCGAAATGTTAAGGTTTGAATTATGCGGCCTTGAACAAGCTTTCGTTCCTTGCCACCGGACAACTTGCCGAGTTTCTGTTTCAACTTTACTTTATAAATACATACATTGAGTAGATACAACAATTTTTAGATATTTTTTATTTTTTTATTATTAATAATATATCCGGGAAGTATGAGTAGTAAAGACGACGTATCTATCTCGCATTTCTGCAGTAAATACATAAATAGTGCTTTGGCTGCATTAATGAACTGCACGTTTAACTGTACACAATACAGTGCAAGTCATCATGAAAGATGAAAGCTTTGGAGATGCAATCTCTTCGTAGAATAGCGGATCCGGATCCTAATCCGCGATGAAGAGATATAAGCTACGAGGATATAAGAAAGAAGTACATGAACAGATGTTTTGGACACGTCGAGAGGATGAGTGAAATGAGTGAATAAAGAATGATGAAAGAGATTTATAATGAATGAGCTTACGAGAGGATTACGAGAACATAGTGATACTGGGAGAAAATCATGTAAAGAACATGAGGGTCCTCCTGAGGATATGTATGAGGTAAAAGAGGTATGCAGAGACTGTCACGGTTGGAGCTTCTTTCTTTCTCGCTACCCCACTAACACTAATGGGTGAAGCTAAAAAAATCATCACTAAATTTCTACATCACGAACTAATTTTTATAGAAAAATAACATTACAAGTATTGATAATATTTTTAAATACTAATTATACTTACTATTTATTGTCGTAAGGATAAAAAATGAATATTTTTTTTAAAAGAATATTTTTTAACAGTTTCGAAAAAAGAAAATATTTTAACTTTGTATTGCTACATCTCTTAATATATATTTAGCACGAACAGACAATGGACCGACATTATGTCTTATAGTATAATGAATACACGAGCCTTGTATGAATATAGCTTTATCCATTAATTATTATGTTATTAAAACCTAGTGAAACAATCCCTACCTAGCTAGAACAAAAAAAATATTGATCAGTTTGGCTTATGTTTTGTTTTATTTTCATATATGTCTACGTCTAGAGGCCTAAATTTATTCCCTAATAGTATCACGTACTTTAAGGTAAAATAAAATAATATTTATATATATAAATTAAATTTTTAATAGTAATGATCAAATAGAATTTCATTCATAGCTTATCAGACTATAATTTAAATAAAATTGACTGTTGCGTATCTTGACTGAAACCGGGGCTCGGTCTTCGTTAGGCGGATTACCAGCCGTGGGCGAGACCGTGACCGAGACCTAAAGATGCACCAAGGACGGGACCATGAGCAGCAATAACAGGAGCATGAGCTGCGACCAGAGCAGGAGATGAAATCTGAAAAAAGTGTAAAAGTTTCGTTATATATTTAAGTTTAATATTTCTAGAAAATATTATTAAGATTAATGTGTTTAATTTGTTTGTATCGCATTTTATTTCATATAGCAGTGACAGAGGCAACCTACGCAACCAAACCGAGAAGCGGAACCAAAAGTCAATACATAAAAACAAAATTTAATTAAGTAGTTAATATAATGTGAAATAATACCAATACAAAAAGATAACGTATTTAATAACTTTTTTAACAGAGCATAATGGCAGATTCGAATTCTGATTTTATAGATGCTATATTTATTCGAAGATTTTTACTTTATTTAATTTATTTTTAGTATTTAATTAAAAAAATCGAAATTATCCTATTAATAAAATATTTACCCTGACAGCGTTAACATTGGCATATGAAGTAGCTACGGGGATGGCTTGTTTTATGATGGGAGCGCTGACGATGGGTGCGCCGACCACAGCTGGTGCGCCAACAAGTGCGCCATGGCCCCATGAGGAAACGAGAGGTGCCAAACCGGGGGCTGCGGCAGCAACAGCCAAGAGGGTGGCGAATACAATCTGTTGGAAGAAAAATATTGCTTAAACTAGCAACACTCATTTTTATGGGTAAAGCCTTGTATTATACAAAAGTATTTAATTCGAATCTAAAAAATAGATATTATATGTGTTGTAAGTTGCAATATGAAGCTTAAAATATTAACTGTAGCCTAGAACTGCATTGGAATATATTTTTATTAAAAAAATATTTTCAAATCAGCTTCACGCTGTATCCCACACACAGCAGAATAGGCAGAGGGAACCTAATATTAAGACACTCCGTTCCCCGTCCGTTCCATTCCGCCGAATTCTGGAAACACTGCAAGTTGAGTGGCGTAACTCACCGCTGCGCTTTGCTAAATATTTCATAATAAAATATTTTATTATTAAAAATAGCACATACCTATAAGTAGGTATTATTTTTTAATATTCTATTGTCACGCTGTAAATATATATTTGAAAGTAACTTGGGATTAATAAATGAAGTATAATAGCATTTAGTAGAACTTATCATTGTCTGTCCTTTAAAGTGAATGCATTTAAATTATAATACGTAACTAGATCAACTCGACATTTATTTAATTATTCACATTTATAATATAATATTAGCAAGAATAGATTATAAAAAAATACTAAAATACTTTCGCTTTGGACTTATTACTGAATGTTTATATTTTTTTTAATTATAATAATACGCGCTATAATTATACGCATATTACGCATTATAATTACAAACTGACATAGTATATATTTTACCTACTACAGAGTATAAAAATTATAACAAAAAAAAAGAAAAAGATATTTATTGTTGTTGACTTGTTGCAGGTGCAGAATGTGGTGTATGAACGGAGTGTCTTAACACTAGGTTCCCTCTGCCTAACCTGCTATGTGCGGGATACAGCGTGAAGCTGATTTATTTATTTGATTTATGACTTGTTGATCTGAATTGGTAGCGTCATTTATTATAAATAACTCCAAGGAAATTTAACATTGTTTTTGTACCTTCTCGTGTGAAGGTAGGCGGTGGGTAGGTTTAACGATCTAAATATAACAGATATTATTTCCTTTCTAACAAGGCCGTCTCGGACAATCACGACGCTGGCGCGTGTGCAACTTATTATTATTAGAAAAAGCTTCACTTTACTTGAGCTTAGAATTGAAGCTTCCAAAGTATATATAATATTGAGGCTAATCGTGGCGCAAGGATGCAAAGTGACTGGAAATGGAGGTTGTGGGTTCGATTTCCCACTCGAGGAAATGAAATGTTTAATATTTAAATTTTCTTCGCCCTGGTGTCGAGGCAAAGCGCCGCGCCAGTTAGTTACGCCGCGCAATGCCTCCAGAACTCGGCGAAAAATCGGGAACGGAGTATCTTAACACTAGGTTCCCTCTGTCCGCCCTGCTGTGTGCAGGATACAGTGTGACGATAAAGAACGTATGTCTTTTAAGAGCCACAGTTAATTTACGTTACTATATTATAAAGAAAAAGGCAATAACTTTTATTAAGGTAAACAAGTACATAAAATTGTAAGTAAGCTTTCATTTTAGTTTACTTGTACTTTGATTATATAGCTAAATAACATATAATATATTTATTAAGACCGGTGGAATTCTTAAAAAAATAATATATGTTTAAAATTTAATTTATATCTAATGGGAGTAGGTTAAGATCGAGTGTCGTTTACTATAATTAAAAAAGAACACATTTTAATTAGAGTGGATGAATAAAAAGTATTCTGTTAATAATTGAAAAGTTCAACACGATGAATAAATTGACATACTGTTAGTTACATAAATTGAACTACTTAGCTATCTAAATGTAGTCACACAAACAAACAAAAAAATAAAATCTATAATATATATATGTATATATTCAGAAATTATGAAATCTCGTGCATGAGATGAATGACTTTTTTTTCGTTATATTTACTTTAATTGCAATAATTTTACGAAAATAATGTTTATATAAGTTATATTTGTAAATATATTTTACTTTGCTTTAGTTTCTTAAAGTTTTAAGTAAAGTCGACAATTTTAAATTGAATTTAAGTATCTATAATAATTGAACAAAAAATTAATCCGTTTTTGTAAAGCGCGGTGCGGCCTCGATAGGTCGTTGCCGTATTAAGAATGTCAAGTTCACGTCGATAAAAAGTCGGACCTAGTATATAAAAACACAAATGATGACTTTCACCGAGGAATCAGAAGATTAAATACACTTTGTTTTTTTTCATAAACTTAAATAAGTATTTCTTGTATTTCATTAATAATGAGAAAATTATATATATATATATATATATATATATATACNTATATATATATATATATATATATATATATATATATATATATATATAATAAATTAAAGTAAATTCGTAATATTTTCACATAATTATACAATAAATATACATAACACTTACCAGCTTATGCATTTTGATAGAGGGTTGGTCGTAGGATTGTTAGAAACAAGAAAGGGTATAGAAACGAATGTGCTTAGGGACAAGCCCTACAGAGCTTTTATAGTACTTTAAGACATAGCTTGGCCAAATCTGTCCAATCCTAACGCAGGCTGAGTTTAGGTCATCTATATCAGATACAATCTGTTTTAAGTACAGTTAGTGACAAATATTTTGTACCTTTTTTCTTAACTTTATGCACATAACACGGTAGGCAGAGGGAATCTGGGAACCTAGTGTTAAGATACTCCATTCCCATTAAGACACTTCCGTTCCCCACTTTCTGTACAATTCTGGAGGCATTGCGTGTTGAGTGGCATAACTCTACACCGCGCCTCGACGACACCAAAGGGATGAAATGAAAATATATTTCGTTTCTTTAACTTATATTTTGTTTTACGAAATAATGCTTTTGGTATGGAAAGTATTTTTTTTGCTCTGAAAATTGTAAGTATTTTATGAATATATGTGGACCATTTGAAAGTCCGTTTTATAACATATCAAAGAATCACATAAGAGGATCTACTAGCAAGCAAAAAAGGTCGTAATATAATTTGGTATATAACTTTATGTGATGTTAATGTAACATAATTATCATTAAAATCTCAGTTCGATGTATACTTTGTATTGTTTATAATGTAAATTATATATAAACTGTTAAGGAACTAGTAAATATTGGCACAGATTTAATTTCGTAATGTTCAGTATTCTACCGCGCCTTTCAAAATTACAATTTAGACAGTAAATTAAAACAGTTGTCGGTTTCCAAACATAAACAAAATTTACGATAAAATATATGTAATAGTATGTACCGATTTCATCATTGTCATTTAAATGTATTTATTATATTATACTTCAAGGTACTAAAATAATTGATAAATATTTATTTTATAAAATTTTTTTCAAAATCGATCTATGTAATATATCTATATTATATATGTAATATATCTATATTAAAATAACTCTAATTTGAAGAGCACCTCAAAAGACATATTTACGCTTTATGATCAAGGCATGCGGTAGCACGTTCAGCCAAGTTCAAAAAAACTGACAACGCAGCGTATGCTATGTGAACCATTTCAAGATACTTTTAAAGCTGTTACGAATCGTTAACTATTTAATGTACATATAAATTGAAAAGAAATTAAACTTTCATTCATTTAGCACATAAGGCTAGCTAGGTATTTATGTGACGGACAAAATCATAAAAAAAGATAACTCACTTTTAGAAATTTGATTTTTGGTACCAAAGAGACATTTATAAATAATATACAAATGAAAATAATTTTTCGACTACAACTAAAAATATTCTTTAATCAAATAGACTATTTGTAAGAACTTTTGAATCGTCGAATAAACATGTAAAATAGGTACCATCGGTTTGGAAATTCTGCTGAGAAGAGCCGACAAAAAACCTAACAGCTCCTCTTTTCAATGTCAATGGTAAAATTTTATTATTACATGAACTGGCAGCTATCCTGCATGAATTCAATAGACATTAATTCCGTACATCTATATCCTGTAAATAACAATATAATAAGCTTTTGTTAGTCATATTTTTAAAGATACTTTAAATTGTTGTAGCGTAAAACTTAGAATACATTGCGGAATTTTATTATATACACATATACTCCCATAAAAGCCATAAAATATTTATTTACGAGGTGAAAACTCAGAGTAATATACTTATCTTTTTCTTCTTCGTCTGTCACTAACTTCACTATGACATTGTATAATATAATTATGTTTGTATTAATTCGACCACATAACAATTTT
Organism: Heliconius hermathena; assembly: GCA_013403705.1. Classification (NCBI taxonomy): domain Eukaryota; kingdom Metazoa; phylum Arthropoda; class Insecta; order Lepidoptera; family Nymphalidae; genus Heliconius; species Heliconius hermathena. Next base: position 228,104 of record JAAIXJ010000151.1, on the reverse strand, counting down.
ATAATATACAAATTGTGAAGTGACTGTAATAATACCTGCATCGTTTAAAACATCTCGCAGAGAATCTCGAGCTCTTAGGTCATATCTTTTTTTTGGAGAATGAATTGTATTGAATTTATATCTGCAGCACTGCCCCTAGCAGCATTCAATTAGATAAAATATAACGAAAATAGCAATATAGCGATACATTCTTAAACACAAAATTTTGTCTATTTATTTAGGTTTTTTAATGTTATTATTGTTTCACAAGAAGACGATAACAGTGAACGTGTTACTTCAATAGGTATTTCGGAAAAAAAAAATGAAAAGTATTTACCACTTTCACATCTGAATGTAAAATTACAATGTTAACTTTTAATTTAATAGGTTTACTGACATTGTATAGCATACCATGCAGCTTTAATTTTACTACTAGATTTCAAAAATTTTGACTTCATATACATAGACTTAGCCTGGATACATATCTTTTTAAATGTTTTGAAATAATTTCTAACTTTTATAATAACAAGAACGCCGGGCCCTGATTCCATTGCCTCATACTATTAAATTCGTACAGTTTGTTCCTACTTCGGTATATACTAAAAGTTGCCCAGACGCTAAAAGTTAACTTCATGTTTTTATATATTTGTTTTATTTTAAAAATATTTTCAAGCTCTGTTGAGAGTAAATTAAAAATTTTACAATACAACTGATTAGGATTTAATCCGGTTTTTTGCAGGTTAGATTTTTTTAAAAAAAATAAAAAATTAAATCAGCTTCACGCTGTATCCCGCACACAGCACGGTAGGCAGAGGGAATCTCGTGATTAGATTTTTTTTCTGTCACTAAACTATTAAAACAATTAATTTTATTTTCAGTGATTGGTCTAATTGTTATTTGTTTACGTTCTGTGACTATTTTATCTATAACCAAAAATTTTGGACCACATAATCCAAGCTCAGATTAGTAATGATTGGTTCTTCAAAAATCTCACAACGACAAAAAACATAATCTATACATGTTGCGAACATATTCGTTATACGAGTTAGTTCACAGAAAATATTAAACAAACTAAATGATTTTTTGTAATTAACAAGTTATAATAAAAATTAAATTTGCTCACAGGGCGTAGGAAAATGAAATAATTTTAATGATTCATAGTAATAACTTATTTACAAAAAGTAATGATATATAAATAATAAAAAATATTAATCGTCGTAATCGATTTCACTCAAACACAAAAGAATTGAGATTTATATGAGTATGAGGATATTCTGTGTTCATTTGAAAAGTATTTCAAGCACAAAATTTGGCTTTTTAATTACCAATAAACGTAGTATTAAAGTAAAGTATAAATTTTGTAATAAGTAAAAATATACTAACTTGCAAATATATATAAACCTGTACGTAAAAAAATCGATTTAAGTCATTAGCCTGGATTGTAATCCAGTATGATAATTTGACACCCATATAGATTTTGATTCGTTTGTCAGTAAAATCGAGAACAAGACATTATTCAATATTGAACTTGACTCTTATTTCACATTTATGTTTTTGATGACATTTGCATTATTTCATGATGTAATAAAATATATTTGTTTCTGTTTTTTTAATTAATACGCTAATATCTACAGTTTTAATACGAAGAAAGAGAAAGTTTAAGATTTTATAAATTGCGACTACTTTATAATGACAAGCCATTATAAAACTTGGTAAACTTGGTGTGGTAATTTAAAAAAATCTATCATAATAATTAATTATTAAACACATGTTGGTCTTTGAAAAGTTTTATTTGATAATAAAAATATAGATCATTTTGTCGCCAACAGTACTTAAAACACTTGGTTGTTAGTTGAACTTATTTTTAATTCCAGTCATTCTCTGTCTATAACTATTACGACCGAGTAATTTTGATAATATGTTCTATTATCAAAATTAGTTTTTTAATTCGTTTAAATTTTTTGTATTATATTATTTTCTATATATTACACTTTTAAATCAAGCTGGGTGGTTGCGTTTACGCTGTTTTTACGTGTCTAACGTATTTTTTTTTAGCTTCAGAGAGAACCTGGAAAAAATTGTGTAAAGACGTTCCCATTAAGAGACTTCCGTTCTCCACTATCTATTTATTTATTTAGCGTTTAACGTGAGGCAGTCACGGTTAAATACCAATGACTAAACGTCTACTACTACTAAAGTACTATGAAACCTTATTACCTTATTTAAAGTTCAATACATACCTCAATTCTATCTTTTGCTAATCCAATTGGAAGTGACGAAGATAGTTTCGAATTAAATTGAAAATAATTAAAAGTNACAAGAAAGGGTATAGAAACGAATGTGCTTAGGGACAAGCCCTACAGAGCTTTTATAGTACTTTAAGACATAGCTTGGCCAAATCTGTCCAATCCTAACGCAGGCTGAGTTTAGGTCATCTATATCAGATACAATCTGTTTTAAGTACAGTTAGTGACAAATATTTTGTACCTTTTTTCTTAACTTTATGCACATAACACGGTAGGCAGAGGGAATCTGGGAACCTAGTGTTAAGATACTCCATTCCCATTAAGACACTTCCGTTCCCCACTTTCTGTACAATTCTGGAGGCATTGCGTGTTGAGTGGCATAACTCTACACCGCGCCTCGACGACACCAAAGGGATGAAATGAAAATATATTTCGTTTCTTTAACTTATATTTTATTTTACGAAATAATGCTTTTGGTATGGAAAGTATTTTTTTTTTTGCTCTGAAAATTGTAAGTATTTTATGAATATATGTGGACCATTTGAAAGTCCGTTTTATAACATATCAAAGAATCACATAAGAGGATCTACTAGCAAGCAAAAAATTGTATTGTTTATAATGTAAATTATATATAAACTGTTAAGGAACTAGTAAATATTGGCACAGATTTAATTTCGTAATGTTCAGTACTCTACCACGCCTTTCAAAATTACAATTTAGACAGTAAATTAAAACAGTTGTCGGTTTCCAAACATAAACAAAATTTACGATAAAATATATGTAACAGTATGTACCGATTTCATCATTGTCATTTGAATGTATTTATTATATTATACTTCAAGGTACTGAAATAATTGATAAATATTTATTTTATAACAATTTTTTCAAAATCGATCTATGTTATATATTTATATTAAAATAAGTCTAATTTGAAGAGCACCTCAAAAGACATATTTACGCTTTATGATCAAGGCACGCGGTAGAACATCCAGCCAAGTTAAAAAAACTGACAATGCATCGTTGCCTATATTAACTATTTCAAGATACTTTTGAAGCTATTACGAATCATTAACTACTTTTAATGTACATATTACCACTTTTAGAAACTTGATATTTGGTACCAAAATGACATTTATAAATAATATACAACTAAAAATTATTTTCTACTACAACTAAAAAAACTCTTTATTCAAATAGAATATTATAAAAATTTATGAATTGTCGAATGCACATATAAAATAGGTACCACCGGTTTGGAAGTTCTGCTGAGAAGAGCCGGCAAGAAAACTAACAGCTGCTCTTTTCAATGTCAATGGTAAATTATTACATAAGCTGCCTGCAAGAATTCAATAGACATTAATTCCATACATATCCTGCAAATATTCTTGAACAATGTAATTAGCTTTTGTGTTTAGTAATATTTTTACAGATACTTTAAATTGTTGTAGCGGAAAACTTAGAATACATTGCGGAATTTTATCATATACACGTATACTCCCATAAAAGCCATAAAATATTTATTTACTTTTTCGAGGTGAAAACTCAGCGTAACATATTTGTCTTGTTTTTCCCTATTGTATGTCTGTCACTAACTTTACTATGACAGTATAATATATTATGTTCGTATTAATCCGACAACATAACAATTTTATAGTATATAAATTGTGAAGTGACTGTAATAATACCTGCATCATTTAAAACATGTCGCAGAGAATCTCGAGCTTTTAGGTCATATCTCTTTTTTGGAGAATGAATTGAATTGAATTGAATTTATATCTGCAGCACTGCCCCATAGCAGCATTCAATAAGATAAAATACAACAAAAAAAAGCTGTATATAGGTGATACATTCTTAAACACAAAAATTTGTCTATTTACATGGTTTTTTTAATATTATTATTATTTCCCAAAAAGATGATGGCAGTGAACGTGTTACTTCAATAGGTATTTCGGAAAAAAATTGAAAAGTATTTACCACTTCTACATCTGAATGTAAAATTACACTGTTAAGTTTCAATTTAACAGGTTCACTGTCACTCTATAGCATCCCATGTAGCTTTAATTTTAAGCTTTATTTTCAATTTTTTTACTTCATATACTCGTACAAAAACTTAGCCTGGATACACATACCTTTTTAAATATTTTTAAATAATTTCTAACTTTTAACAAGAACGGTAGGTTCGATTTTTTTTCTGTCACTTAACGATTAAAACAATCAATTTCATTTTTAGTGATTGGTCTAATTGTTATTTGTTTACGTTCTGTGACTATTTAATCTATAACCAAAAATTTTGGATTACATAATCCAAGCTCTGATTAGTAATAATTAGTTTTTCAAAAATCTCGCAACGACAAAAAATATAATTACATGTTGCGGACATATTCGATATACGAATTAGTTCACAGAAAATATTAAACAAACCAAATGATTTTTTTTGTATAAACAAGTTGTCATAAAAATTTAATTTGCTCACAGGGCGTAGGAAAATGAAATAATTTTAATGATTCACAGTAATAACTCATTTACAAAAAGTAATGATACATAATAAAAAGAAACGCTCCATAGCGACTAAATTCCCAAGAGCCAGGCTATCGAACGACATACCCCCCGCGCCCCTCTAATGCATTGCGTTCACGCAGCAAGCTGATCAAATATATAATTTCTTTTGAGACACTATAATATAAATCTTGTATAAATCTTGTAATAAGTAAAAATATAGTAACTTGCAAATACATATAAACCTGTACGTAAAAAATCGATTTAAGTCATTAGTTTGGATTGTAATCCAGTATGACAATTTGACACCCATATAGATTTGTTTGTCAGTAAAATCAAGAACGACGCATTATTCAATATTGAACTTGACTCTTATTTCACATTTATGTATTTGATGATATTTGAATTATTTCATGATGTATTATAATAAAATATATTTGTTTCTTTTTTTAACTAATACGCTAATATACACTAATATATATAGTTTTAATACAAAAAAAGACAAGGTTTAAAATTTTAAAAATTGCGACTCTTTATAATGACAAGTCATTATAAATCTTGGTAAACTGGGTGTGGTAATTTTTATTTAAATCTATCATAATAATTTTCATTAATTAAACTTTTAAGTCTTATTTTTCATTAAAAATATAGTTCATTTTGTCGCCAACAGTACTTAAAACACTTGGTTGTTAGTTAAACTTATTTTTAATTCCAGTCATTCTCTGTCCATAACTATTACGACCGACTAATTTTGATAATATGTTCTATTATCAAAATTAGTTTTTTAATTCGTTTAAATTGTTTTGTACTATTTTCTATACATTATATTTATAAATCAAGCTGGGTGGTTGCGTTTACGCTGTTTTCGCGGGTCTAACGTATTTTTATTAGCTACGAGTGAGGACCTGGAAAAAAATTGAGTAAAGACGTTCCCATTAAAACACTTTCGTTCTCCACTATCTATTTAGTGTTTAGCGTTTGGCAGTCACGATTAAATAACAATGACTACACATCTACTACTACTAAAGTACTATGAAACCTTATTACCTAATTTAAAGTTCAATACGTACCGCAATTTTGTCTTATTTAATCTAATTGTAAGTGACGAAGATAATTTCGAATTTAATTGAAAATAATGAAAAGTCGATACAATTTCATCAGTTTCCGTCAAAAATTGGATAATTTCTATACATCACCATAGTTATTTGGGCAAAGATCGTTATTTAGCTTAAGTATCTTACACAATACAATGATGACGCTAAGTTACGGCTAAGTTAAAGGAATAGGAACAGTACAAATAAAATATATTATTTTTCTGTGTGATCAAAACTACCGAAAATAAACAGTTTTGAAATTTGATTTCAATGAAAAAGCAGACGTATACTAAGAAAATATGAAGCCGACGGAAACGAAGAAAACTACATCACTGCATATGTATATAAAAACCTAAAATAATACTTGAGTATACAACATGTCACAAATTTACGTAGAAAACCTTCAATGTCATACGTATTCTGAATAATATTTTATATAGTTATATTCACGAAATGCTCAAAAATGCTTGGTCCAAGTACGTAATATCTTAGGTGTATGAGTGAACGAATTAAAATTTATTTCTCTTTACCGTCATGGAAATTGCTTACTTATAATGTATGATACTTATAGATCTACGTCAATATTAAATGAACACTATAGAACACTTCTGTGCAGAGCTAAGCTTAAGACACGTTTTATTTACTTTTATTTTTACCTTCACATCGTTTCCGACATAGCAGAATAGGTAGAAGACCTAGTGTTAAGACACTATTTTCCCCTTCGAGACGTTTAGTGTTGAGTGACCGAACTTCACGTCGCGCCTTGTCTTATGAGAGTGGGAAAGTATGGCAGAGTATTCCTTTACCCTAGTGGAAATCGAATTTCATATTCTTTTTATTACACATTCTACTTTTTCTAAGCTGTCATTTATTTTCACCTGTCTCGGTGTCTGTCTTGCAACCTGTACCTTGCAAGTTAGTCTAACTAAAATAATAAAATTTTATAAAAGAACCCAAAAATATCGGTACAAATTGATAGATCTTGGCATATTAAAATTAAATACACTGTCAAAAAAATCTTAAATAGTCCAATAAATTAAGAAGTTATAGAACTTTGAAATTATTAACAAATATAAAAAAAAGTAATATAAAAGTGTGACTTGAGCAGTATTTAGTGTATTACGCAATGGAGGACACTGAAAAAATCCCTATGTGTCGATCTCGATTAAGGTATTGTAACGTCACAGACGTCGGCGACCATAGATTGTATAGACTCGCTCTTTTATTGACGGATGTCATAGATATCAATATGTTTTTAATTTTAAACTTATATTAAGTTCGTTGAATATCCGAATAAGATTTTTTTTATTATATTATATATTTTTTTCGATCATATTAAATGGACAAAATATCATTATTTTTAAATATTGCTATTTATTTATATAAAAATAAATAATTTATAATGTTTGTGTAGTAATGTATTTGTAATTGTAGTCTGTAACAGAAAATAAGCATGTGTTAAACGAGGGCAGGGCGTTTCAATGACACTAATCTAACGGTCAGCTGACTTGGTATATTTTCTTATCACTACATAGCCATGTATTAATGAACTTACTTGAAAAATAACATTGTTTTATATAAAATTCTATACAAATACTCAATTTATAACTATCGTAATCCATTTATTTAAATAACTATATTTTATTGTTTTTTTTATACTTTTATGAGGCCGTGGTTGGGTTGTGACTGTAACATGATGGTGGTGGGTTCGATCCCCAATCGGAGAAATGAATTATTATTTATTAATATTTTCATTCTTTCGCTCTGACACCAAGGCAAAATCCCGGTGTTTAGTCGACCACTGTCGCAATGCCTCAAAAAATCGATACAGCGTGAAGCTGATTTAATTTTGATTTACTACATTTTTTAAATATTCGGTTTTTTAAAATAATAATAAAATATATGGAACAAAACATATTTATTCTCTATTTATAAGGATATTACGTATACATACATATACATATTAATATAACACAGCATTTTTGAGCAAGTCACCAGGCAATGATATCGCCGAAAATTCTTATAGGATGTAAGGAGAGGAAATGTATTTAGCAGCTACGTAAGGGGAAGCTGCGGCGACATAGGGGGATGGTGCTGCAACGTATGGTGATGCAGCGGCAACATAAGGAGATGGTGCAACATAGGGAGCAGCAGCTACAACTGGGGCAGAGGCTACGACGGGTGCAGCTACTGCATGGTTGACAGCGTGAGCGGAATAGGAGCTAGCGTAAGGAGCCACGGCGTAGGCTGCAGGAACTACAGCAGGAGCCACCAGAGCAGCTGGCGCTGCAGCTAAGGGTGCTATGCCACAGTGGGCAGCAGCGATGGTGAGGGCAAAGATAACCTATAAAAATATAATAAATTTATAATATTATGTTTATGTCTCTTTTTTTTTATTTTATTAAATTTTATTTACTTACGGTGAATTTGGCGATCATTTTGCTTGATTCGGTGACTTCTCACAGGTGATTATACGAATGAATTCGATAGAATGTACTATCTGTTGGTTACCATCCCGTTATATACCAAGTACTCATTTCGTTGGGCAATGGCACGTCCAAAGCATACGTAGTCAGTTAATGCGTAGGATATCGCAGTTGGTACCACGATTTTTGACCCAGACTCGGTTGACGAGCAATGCATTCTAATTTAGACTTTGTGCACATCAATTTCACTGTATGTTATATAACGAGGCACGCAGCCGAAGAGGAAAAGTGTTTTATAAACAAGCAAGTCCAAATATATTTATTTTGGAATATATTTTTTTAATTAACTTCGGAAATTTGAATTACAAATCTTTAAATTTTTGATTCAGTAATTATTGTAAAATATAAAATGTTAACAAAAAAATCTAAACCTTGAAACCTTGGTTTTGGAAAAAATTAAATGAGTCTACATATTTTCTATAGACAGATAGATCTATACCTCACATTGTATAATAGGTATTAACACGCTTTAATGAATTTCTCCTGTTTTTGCTAAAATATTTCAATGCTATTTTAACCCACTTCTTACCATCTGAATTAGATATTTGAAAATTTACGCGGATACTCTTCCCAGAAATACCTAACATAACGAGTTGTTTACTTTTTACTTTGAATTGTGGTTAAAGCTCTTTTTAATTGTTTCTTTTAAATCAAAATTATAACAAATACATTTTTTAAAAGTTATTATTTTATGTAACTGAGTATAAAAAGAAAACATATCCGGGTATAACTATAATACCTATTAGGCATACAAAAGAAATGAATAAAGTATTCGAGAAACATAAATATGCTTGCCCCATTGCAAATAAAAAATGCATTCACGCAGAATTGACAGTGAAAAAAGTTTCCTAATGTGATCCATTTCTCTACGCGAGCCACTACGAATCCCAATTGATCGACCGCAATCCACCAAATGTTTATTTAGCCATACGTATTCTGAATTACAATAAACAACGTATAAAAGGCTTTAACTTTTGGTTGTAAGGCACAGTTCGCATCTTTTTTTCAATAAGGAAGGTCTTATTCTAAATAAACAAAATGTTTGCCTTTAAATCTGTAAGAATATATTTTTTCTTAGTAAAATACTTGAGATTTTATAATAATATGTATTTCAATTTATTTTTCTTATATATTTGCAGATCGTCCTAATTGCTGCAGTTTTTACTGTTGGAGCAGAATGCAGTGTGCAGGCAGCTGCATTAGTTGCACCAGCGCAAGTTGGTTACGCTCATGCTGTACCACAAAATATTCCACCGTACGCATCTCAAGTGAATATTGAGAGCCGAAGTGCTCTAGTTGCTGCACCTGCAGTAGCTGCTTATGCTGCCCCCATATCTGCACCATTGGCTGCGCCGTTTGCAGCACCTTATGCCGCTCCTTTGGCTGCACCACTAGCCGCTCCATTGGGTGCACCACTAGCCGCGCCATTGGCTGCACCACTAGCCGCACCATTGGGAGCACCGATAGCGGCTAGATACGCATCCGCTTTTGCAGCTCCTCTTGGTGCAGCTCCATACCTTGCTGCACCTGCGGTGCGAGCAGCATATGCAGCGTCACCTATAGTTCCAGCACCTTACGCTGCGGCTTCTTACGCACTTCCTGCACCTATTTCTGCAGCTTATCCTTATGCTGCAGCTTCTCCCTTCTTCCGTGCTCCCATCGGCGTTGCTCCAGCTTTTGTTCGATAGACTTAAAGATAAACTAGTCGACCTTCCTTCATAAAAGACTTATTATTAGTATATTTTTATACATTTTGTATTTTTTATTTACGAAGAAATAAATATTTTTTTATATAAATAATATGATTGTTTGATTTACAGCATAGCACGAATATACTTAAAAAAATATATATACGAGTATAATGTTTTTTCCTGTCTCCGTAATTAGTTTCTCGCTTCTCCTTAAAAAATGCCTAATTGTGTTGACTCTGTTTAAATCTGTGCTAGTGATATGCTAGTAAGGCTTTGTACAGAGATAATAAATGAAAGATCCCGTCACGTCTGTCTGTTTGTTCGCGATAAACTAAAAAAGAACGATTTTTTTTTGTATAGTTTGCAACAACAAAGAAAGATAGGATAAGATGTATAATAACTATATACTTTTAGGTTGTCTAAATAATAGTAGTAGAGGAATTATTCTCTTATCTATCTATAAAAATTGCGATACACGCATATGTATTTAGGAAACTAGTTTTTAAAGAAGGATCGCAAACAATTGTTATCAATCAAATTCGCTAATATTTTACACGCACTATATGATAGTTTATTACACTAGACAATTTTATTTAATATATTGGAAGTTATGGCAAAATAAAAATTAATGCATGGAAAATTAAACTTTAACCAATATTTAAAAGGAGAAAATATTAATGAAACTGTAGAATTAAATTTTAAATATTTAAATGATACTTAGTACCGCCGATACCCACTATTTTGTTTTTTTTTATTGTCACCAATGTCGTTTAGAATAATATTTACGGTAGATTAAAAAAACGTTACGTATAAGATGCTTTAGGTCTTAAACTACTACCATGACAAAATTCATTCACTTCCATCCAGTAGTTAGCGGTATTTTAAATAATTTGTATTTTTCGGTTAATTTTTTTTAAAGAAACTATAATAAAAAACTGAGATGAAATCTGAATAAGATGACCCTAGGCATTTACCACTGGTAAAATTTTGGTACTTTAAATTAAATACATAGTACATTGGTAGTTTTTGCGTGATTCGCGAACAAACGAACAGACAGACAGAGACACAAAAATTATACTGAGTTTTTTGACAATTATCATGATCATCATCTTAATCAGGCAGTGGACTGGTCAAACAATGACAAGAAAAAAATAAAGATTACTATATACATTAAATATTTCATTTCCTCAAGTGGGAATCGAAACCATGACCAGTCAAATTTAACAGTCACACACTTGTGCCCCCGCGCCACGACCTGGTCTCTTCATAATACTAATACTTTTACTAATATTTGTAAAACAAAATTAAATATGTTTGTATATATTTTGAAATATGTTTCATTATTTACGAAAAAGTGTGTAGCTGCCTCTAAAAACCACAAATATATCAAATATGCAACTAGTGTAGTATATTACAGATTTAATTTCATTAGTGTTTGAAATGTAACTCATGATATATCAAATTCAAATATTGCCTCCATTTCATCTCTCATCGTGTACAGATTAAAACAAAGTATACAAATATTTAATAGTTTCATTGTTTTTATATTTCACGTATAAAAATGGCTTTACAAACTATAACAATTATAACAAGTTTCTACATTTATCAACTTAACCTAATTCAGGACTAGAATCATTTCCACGCCGCATGTTTTATCACTGGTGCCGGTAGCAATGGAGCTGGGGATGAGTATGCTTTAGCAAATACCGGGGTTGGAGCAGGTAAAAATGCTGGGGCAACTGGTCTTAAGATAGGTGAGAAAGGTGCGTGTATGGCTCTAGTGTACACTGGTGCTGATGGTAGTACTGCAGGAAGAGGTGCTATTCTAGGTAAAAATGCTGCTTGAGGGTATGCAGGAGCTGGTAGCACTGGTGCGGGGACAGGAGCTGGCAAAGCTCTAAATATTGGTGCCGGAGCCACTGGGTAAACTGGGGCTGGCGCTGCTGGGTAAACTGGGGCTGGGAACACTGGAGCTGGTGCAGGAAACACGGGCGCTGGTGCAGGGAATACAGGAGCTGGTGCGGAGAAAACAGCTGGAGCTGGCAATATAGGAGCAGGCAATACTGGAGCTGAAGCAGGGAAAACGGGCGCTGGAGCAGGGAAAACGGGCGCTGGAGCAGGAAACACTGGAGCAGGAAACACTGGAGCTGGTATTGCAGGTAATGCCGGTGCTAACGGAGCAACAGCACGAACTGTAGGTGCTACAGCGTGAATGGAACGTACTCCATTCGGGAAACTGTAGAAAGGCGCATATCTAACTACAGATAGTGATTTTATTGCCGGTACGATATGACCAATTCCACTAGTATGGCCGCTGGCTATGAGGGCGGCGATAGAAATGACCTGAAAAAAAATTGAATGTGTTAAAATATTATAGCTTAATAATATTCTTAAAAAATTATATATTTTTTTAAATTATTACGCCTTAGTCACAAGGTCATTAACACTTACTAATCTTATTAAAGACATATTTTTGAGTGTCACGACTTGGTTAGTCGAATGAAAATGAAGAAGTATATTAATTCAATGTGTCACAGGACGTTATATACTTCATACTGTTGCAAGCGTTGCGTCTATATTGGTCATCATTGTTTTCACTTTCCATCGCCAGGACATGCGCATGCTCAATTAGGTGTTGATGCGGACATTATGGATTACCGAATGTGCCGCACACTTGACCATCAAAGGACGCTTTATGTAATATAATATTTTGTAATGTTGCGTGGTCAATTCCGATGCTTAGACGTCTTGATAGTAGGATGGTAGGTTCCTGTATTTAACCCGCTGTTTGCGGGATATAGCGCAAAGTATCTATAAAACGCTGTAAAGGATAATTGTTTAAAAAATTCCAACTAGCAAAAGTTCCCAAACAAAAAACACTGCTGAAAATTATCTTTAATTTACTAACTATTAACATTTAATAATTTGAATACAGCGTATAAATAATTTTATATATTTGTAATATTAATTAGATATTGTGTTATGATTGTAAATCTTAAGGATCTCTAATTTTAAATTAAATTTAAAGTAATTTAAAGTTTTATTTTTTCAGCTTATTATATTTTTCGAGTGGATTTTTTTTTAATTTAGTACAGACGTAATGTTCAAACGTACTTTTGCACTAACCACTCTTGCTCAAAGTAGAGTATTTGACAAGTTTTAGTAGAATATCTAAAATTGTTCATTATAAAAAAAATCGAAATTTGATTATTCATTTGAAATTCAATGTCTATAAATGAAAGTAGAAGTAGTAGAAGACCTTTGTACATACATATATTTAGTTATCTTCAAAATACTCTTCAGCATTTTGCGGAATAGGCAAAGCGAATCTAGTCATATATCATTCCGTGGTTTTTATTCTGGCAATTTTTGAGATTACGTGATAAATGACTATTCTATGGCACATTTTTTATATAAAATGTATGTAAATAAATATTTAGAATTCTTAATGAACTGTATGAAAAAAATACTTAAAATTAAAAAAAAAATCAGCTTCACGCTGTATCCCGCACACAGCAGGGTAGGCAGAGGGAACCTAGTGTTAAGACACTCCGTTAACCACTATCTGCCGAATTCTGGAAGCATTGCGTGTTGAGTGACAGAATTGAACGCCGCGCTTTGCCTCGATACCAGAGCGAAGAAATGGAAATATAAATTTAAGTAATTATTTCATCTCCTCGAGTGGGGATTGAACCCACAACCAGTCGGTTTTACAGCCACACTTTGTGCCCCTGCGCCACGACTGGCCTCTAAAAAATTTAGTACATGTACCTATACTTACTATATTTATGCGAAATTAAGCGTTAGCCAACCCAAATATACAAGGTGCCTTATCGTGGTTAGCCATGAGCTTAATGAGTAAATCTAGATTTTTTAAAAGTTTTATTATATTCTGAAATTACTCAATATTTTATATAAACTGTCTACAAATATTCTCAACATAAAACGTATACTTACTAACATAATTCAGTATATTACAAGAAAAAAAAAATTAAAACATAAATATAAATAGTAAAGTGGGGAACGGAGTGTCTTAACACTAGGTTCCCTCTGCCTACCCTGCTGTGTGCGGGATACAGCGTGAAGCTGATTTATTTTTTTATTTTATATAAATAGTAAAAAAATTAAAACATAAATAGTCAAAAAGGCGGCTCTGTTTCATAATATTTAAAAATAAATTTTGTCATCATACTTAAGTAGTTCACGAACATAGACTGTAAATCGAGCAACGTTCGCAGAATTACCATGTTCATATTGAATTCATAATGTAGCACTGCGGGAGTAGGTTAAGAATTTGTATTCAAAAGAAGATGCCATAAGCAATTCTAAGAACGCTAACGAGTGGATAAACCATTTTTTCTACATACATCGATAAAATTGCCTTTTTTTAAAGGTAAGATGGGAATAAAAAAATAATGATTTCCCAGAGAGTATTTAAAAATAGAAAAGATATGCTTTTACCTCTACCATTTTTATTTTAGTTAAATTGTACTAAGATACTAAACCAGTACATGTATATTAATACTTGGATATAATTTATTTAAATATTTAAAATATAATTTTATATTATTTTACACTCAGTTTATATTTGATGTTATATATGGAAGTATACCTTCCATAATCTTTTCTTGTTTTATAATCCTTTGTCAAGCTTGCAAAAATAAGGAATGTCATAATATATCAATTCATTTATTTCGTTCAGATAGTATAAACAGTCTTTTCACTTAAGGGCAACAATGGGGGCAGAGGCATAGTAAGGAGCCGCAACATATGGGGAAGCGGCTGCAACGTATGGAGAAGCAGCAGCCACATATGGTGAAGCGGCCACGTAAGGAGCAGCAGCGGCTACATATGGAGCAGCGGGTGCTACGATTTTTGCTGCTGGAGCATAGACAGGTGCCGCCACTAGAGGTGCAGATACCACTCCATTGTAATTCCTTGAGATATATTGAGAGCTGGATGCTGTAACAAAAGGAGCTGGAGCTACCACAGGGGCGGCGGCTACCAATGGCGCAGCTACAGGTATGCCAGGCTTTGCGACAGCTATGGCGATAGCGGCAAAGAAGATGATCTGTAATACGAAAAATATAAATAATATTATATTTCACAATTAAGATACGATTTAAAAAATGCTATTTATAAGTTAAGTTAAGCACCTTTCCAAACATGTTGATTGTTTTAACGTTGTTGTTTTGATCTAAAGATCTGAAAGTACTGTATAAAATGTGATGACAATACGTACCTTTTATACAAACAGAGTAAGATTCACCTTGTATGTTTCATCACTTTTGGTACACGGGCGATACTCATTATTTGTGAACGCATTCAGGACGCGTAAGAGAGATGGCTGCAATATAAAAATTACTAAATTACCCGGACGATTGTTATACTAGAATTAATTATTTGAAACTATGTGTTTGACAGAATTTTATGTATTAAAGATTATATTTTGTAAAAATACATTAAAATTGTTATTTAATATCAAGGATTATTAAATTACAAGATAGTTAACTGTAAGTATGCGATGACTTATTTTTTTGTAATGTTGTATGTAAAATGAAATTTCATTAAAATAAATTAACATACTTAAATAGTATGATCTATGATTCTCACGATTATTATCTATATTTAAATCAAGTATTATAATTATTTTAATTTCGAACATTTTGTTACCGGATGTTTCAATAAAATATCAACATATGTCTAAAGGGCAGTTAGTACACAGATAGCAGCAGTTAGTAGAGCAGTAGAGCAAACAAAAATTGTTCTCTTAACAAAAAATAATTCTTAGAAATAACATCTCTCCCTACAGTGATGTTAAAATAAGTAGTAATAAGTGTATAGGAATTTCACCGTATCTCGACAATATATAGTTACATATACCACAGCTTAATTGGTTGGCGTTGGATTCAAGGGGCGTGGGCGTATCTTTTGTGAATATTTCTTTAAAATGAAATAATTAAAACTAAATATCTATAATTTTCAAATATCTATTGATATCGATTATATCTAAAATTAAAAATAAAATAAATTAAAAATAAAATAATTGAGGCCGGTCGTGGCGCAGCGGCACAAGGTGTGACTGCAAAACCGACTGNCAACACGCAATGCCTCTAGAATTCGGCAGAAAGTGGGGAACGGAGTGTCTTAACACTAGGTTCCCTCTGCCTACCCTGCTGTGTGCGGGATACAGCGTGAAGCTAATTATATCTATTGATATGAAATCCATTCTTTATTCCTTAGGACTTTTAGGATTAAAACAAAGATTTACGTAGCTTCATCAAAATCAGCTCGAGACTTTGATCTCTAGAGCGCCATAAGTCTACAAAAGATAGGTTCATAAACCAATAACATTGTATGTTGGTTTCCTGAAAAAAAAAAGATTTTTTCAAAGTAGACTTTTTTAGATTACCTTTTAATCATCCTTATTGTCATTTTCTTTTATTTTTTGAATTTGATTTGATTATGTCTCTTACATTACAATAATAGTAAAAAAAGTTTTAAAACATTTAAAAAAAGTTCTCCAAAAATTTCGACTGCGCTTTCTGTCAGTTGACGAATTTATTGACCAGGACGAGTTGCACACACAGAGCTATAACATAAAGATAATATTTTTTTGCAATCAATACCTATACAATTTTTAAATGAAATTTAGCGAAAATAATATCCTTTTTTATTTTAACTTGTGTAAACATTTTCACAAATAATAGTTTGTTTTTCGTATGTTTACTTGTTTACTTTAGTACAGTAACATATTCCATAGAATTTAAAGGGTAACAAAACATAAAAACAAAATTATATACCACGTTACATATCAAACGTGCAAATATTTAGAAACCCATTTATAATAATATCGAAGGCATAAATAAATTGAATTGTTCCCTTTGTTTAATGGCTTCTATACGTAACAAAGTACAAAGCCGCACTTAGTTTTGCCAAGGACTTGTTGATTTCCTTGAAACTCTAGGCTGGAAATAAATAATGGGAGCTATTGTAAACAAGTTAACTCCACACGTATTACCATACAGGAATATATAAAAATTATTATCACAAAGAATACACACACACACACACTCACGGTATATTTTATATTAGGAGCCAGTCGTAGCGCAGCGGCACGAAGTGTGACTGTAAAACCGACTGGTTGTGGGTTCGATCCCCACTCGAGGAGATGAAATATTTACTTAAATTTATATTTACATTTCTTCGTTCTGGTGTCGAGGCTAAGCGCGGCGTTGAGTTCTGCCACTCAACACACAATGCCTCCAGAATTCGGCAGAAAGTGGGGAACGTAGTGTCTTAACACTAGGTTCCCTCTGCCTACCCTGCTGTGTGCGGGATACAGCGTGAAGCTAATTTAATTTAATTTTTTAATATTTTATATTTACTTTTGTTGGCGATACCTATATCATCACTTTGTTTTTTAACATTTATATTGTAAATAATATTTAATATAATTTTTATATTTAACATAATCTATACGAATATATATAAAAGGACTGACTGAGGTAAGACGCACGCACAGCCGTAACCGCTGTGCGTAGAAACGTAAAATTTGGACAGATGTTTATTTTCGTAATCTGGACATCCACTAAGAAGGGATTTTGAAAAATTTTAACCCTAAAGGGATGAAGGGGCGGGGGATGGGGGGTGTTGAAAGTTTGCATGGTTTTTGTTTAAATCGGCACTGATATTTATAAAATTTGAAATTCAGACTCTTAAAAAGATTTCATTGAACACGTGTTAAAAACACGTAATTGAACACGTGTTAAAAAACCATGAAGTTTTTTAGAATTCACCCCTAAGGGTGCAAATAAGCGGACGAAGCTGCGCGCGCCCTCTAGTATCTAAATAATTATATAATTTACAAAACCTCAAGCAGATTGTAAGTAACAAATCTATGGTGTTATTCAAGTGTTTCGGTCAGGGTCTCTTGGGCATATGTGAATTTGAAGCACAGTTGGAAAGAAAAACAAATTATTTCGAGACCCCGTAACCTTACATTCGGGATCCCCGAAGTTTTATACTGTAAATACAAAAAAAAATTGCATAGTAAATGCTATATATTATATGTTCATCATTTAATAAAAGATATTTGGTTACAAGGTCTAAGAAAGCCCCATGCTCTCATTTTTTTCTCTGTATGCCGCCAAAAAGTTCTGAGTGTAAAAGTGGCAACCATAGTGCCCCAGTTGAAACTCAATAATAGTACAGTCTCAGCAAAGTCTTTGGTCAATCATGTGCTATGTAACTGGGACAATCCTGAACACTGTCTCTTTCCCATGTAAATGAAAGGAAAGTATGCCGCCACGAGTGTGGCATCTTTCTTATATTAAAAAAGTATAGCTTTATAATAGAAAAATAGTATAATAAGATTCGAATCCAAGAGATATCTATTATTTTATACAAAAATTTGTTATGAATTTTACAATTTGATGAGAAAATAAGAATATAGAGTAAAAAAAATATTATTTAAAACAATTGTTAAAAAAATGTACATCCGTGTTCTCCAATTTTTTTGTTTTTATGATCACAGCGTTGCGCCGTTGCTGTGCATGCATGATGAGCGGAGATTGACAAGTATAACGAGAACGAACGAGCTAGTTGTTTACTAATAACAACGCACTCATGATTACCAAATTGTGCTATAAAAAAATAAATTTGCTTCAGCTATGACGTAAAAGTCGACCGAGGAGTAAACTGGAGGCACGGCGCATCCTATATAGTAACTCCAATTGTACTGGCAGCATATAAAATAATCAATAAAAAAAGGTAAATTTCAATATTATTTTATGTTTGATTTATTAAAAGTGTTAAAATTTATTAGAAGTTGGCGCGATCGCATTACAAGAATAACAAAATATGTGATCAAGCAGTAAAAGAAGAAAAAGAATACGTAGTTATAACCCTATTCTCGAGGGTGTAACACAGCAATATTTAGCACACTTATACAAGAGACGAGAGCGAAAAAGATAGTAGAAGAATTGATATTTTCTTTAAGTTAAAATTTTGTTATTGATGACGAACAATAAATTTTATTTTTGAAAGCTTTCTCCTGATTTTACTATTGGTGACTCACAAAATTCAAAGCTCAGCTTACGCCTCGCGGACTGTACGTCCTTTTATAAAAGGATCACGTAATTCACGTTAGAACATTCATTAGAAATATTTAGAAAAATGTGTATATTAGGTAAGTAGAAGCTCATCAAATTATTGTTTACAAATAAATTGCATATTTTCAAAATAAGAATACCTACATGTTAAATAAATTTAAGTAAATTAAAATAAAACAAGATACAAGGTATAATTTTGTTTATTTGTTAGGAAGTAGCAATCTTATCATTTAAGGGCAACAATAGGGGCCGAAGCGTAGTAAGGAGCTGCAACATATGGGGAAGCGGCAGCAACGTATGGGGAAGCAGCCGCCACGTAGGGAGACGCAGCCAAGTAAGAAGCAGGAGCAGCCACATACGAAGCAGCGGGTGCTACAATCTTAGCTGCTGGAGCATAAACGGGTGCCGCCACCAGAGGTGCAGCTACTACACCATTATAGTTCCTTGAGATGTATTGAGAGCTAGATGCTGTAACAAAAGGAGCTGCCACTGGGGCGGCGGCTACCAGTGGCGCAGCTACAGGTATACCGGGTTTAGCGACGGCTACGGCGATGGCGGCTAGGAATACGATCTGTAAACAAAACATATATTATTATATTTTGCTAGCAAAAACAATAAAATGTATTATTAATATTACAATTTAATTTCGTTACCTTTCCGAACATGTTGAATGTTTTAAAAAAATTGTTGTGCTGATCTACAGATGTCAAAGTAATGTATAAATCTTGGCAACAATATGTACCTTTTATACAAAAGGAGTAAGACTCACCTTGTAGGTTTCATCACTATATTGCAGGCTCAACTAGTTAGCTACGATCGCATTCGGGACGCGTGCTCGACGTCGTCGATTACGACAACAACCGAATCTCACTGATAACGCATAATTGGACAACATAATTTGAATGTCAGCATATGTACGATAAAGAAATTTTTTTAACATTTTTTTACCGCATATAGTAGATATGTGGCATAAAAAGTGAAATTAAAAAAAAAATCTCCGATAGATCTGTTCCAATGTTATCACGACGCTTATGCTGTCATCATAACTGTCATTTTTGTCATTGAAATGCTTAAACAATTAGTAAATTTGATTTGATTATAAAAAAATATAACTTTATCTCGCATAGGTTGACAGAGATAAGCTAGAGTGAAAAGAGTTAGCCAAGACACCTCGTTCTGCACTTTCCGCCTGAATCGATTATTATTATTATTTAAAACAATTTACTAACTTATTGAGGCCGTCATGGCCCAGGGGCACAAGGGTGTGACTGTAACGTGACGGTTGTGGGTTCGATCCCCACTCGAGGAAAAGAAATATTTATTTAAATTTATAATGTTTCTATTTCTTCGCTCTGGTGTCGAGGCAAAGAGCGTCGTTGAGTTCCGCCACTCAGCACGCCATGCCTCCAAAATTCGGCGGAAAGTGGGGAACGGAGTGTCTTAACATTAGGTTCCCTCTACCTACCCTGTTGTATACGGGATACAGCGTGAAGCTGATTTGATTTAATTCTTACTAAATTAAAGTGCCTAAGTACTTTACAGTTACTTAAGAAATATATTGAAAAGACTTATGTATTTAATATTCAGTAATGTACTCAAGTACATAAAATGTATGTAATATTTTTTTCTTAATGTGCTTAGACGTGCTTGCACACAGGAAACTTTTTTATTTTTTTTTACATAAAGGTACATGGAAAAAATACTTTAAAAAGGAGACAAAGAAAGTATATTAAGCATACTGTATCCCATTAAGTACTATATGTGTGTATGTTTTAACCGACTTAAAAGAAGAGGACGTTCTCAATACGGTTGGTATTTATATATTTTTTTTATTAGACATCACGCTTTCACATACATAGCATGATAAGCAGAGAGAATCTGCGTTCTGTGGAACCTTCACCGTGTTTACAGTGAAACGCTGTCCCGTCAGAGCCGTCTTTTGAAGGAAATAAAATACTTAAATTATTTTACTTAAATTATTTTTTTACGCTCTGGTGCAATATTTTTTTTTATCGATTAATTATTCGTAGATTTTTTTATCTCTACACTATATTCCTCACATAGCAATGTAGGCAGAGGGAACCTGGAAACTTAGTGCTAAAACACTCTGTTCTCGTTTCTTATTTTCCGCCAAATTCTGGAGGTATTGCGTGTTGTGTGGCGGAACTCAACGCCGCGCTTGGCCTCGTTACCAGAACGAGGAAATGAAAATAATAAATATTCTATTTCCTTAAGTAGGAATTGAACCCACAAAGTGTCGAGCTTACAGTCGCACGCTTGCCCCTGCGCCACGACTGGCCTTAACATATAACGTGTTAAATTCGGGAGAAATTGCAGAAATTGAATGTAATTTGATTATTTTAATTATGTACCTACTGGCCTTAAAATCATAAAATCATAAATACTTTTGGCTTTTGCATACTTTGAACAGAAGAAATATTTCGTATTCTCTTAAAAAATACGTTGAGATTTACTTTTAAGTATAAAAAAGTTATGTAAAAATCGTGATTAGTTAAA
Source organism: Heliconius hermathena (assembly GCA_013403705.1). Classification (NCBI taxonomy): domain Eukaryota; kingdom Metazoa; phylum Arthropoda; class Insecta; order Lepidoptera; family Nymphalidae; genus Heliconius; species Heliconius hermathena. Next base: position 206,482 of record JAAIXJ010000151.1, on the reverse strand, counting down.
TATTACAAACCGCGAGTGTCACTACTTAAAAATAGTAATAATGTAATTATATGATATATTAAATAAACACGAGCCTTTTAAACAAATATAAAAAAATAAAATTAATTCACTTAAAACGCCATGCCTCCAGAATTCGGCGGAAAGTAGGGAACGGAGTGTCTTAACACTAGGTTCTCTCTCCTTACCCTGCTGTGTGCGGGAGACAGCGTGAAGCTTGTCTTTCTTTCTTTTATATATAATACATATTCAAGCATAGTAAATAAATTAATATATGTGCGTTTTAAATATTTCATAACGAAATTTTCAAAAATAGGCAATCGTACTATAACAAAAAATATGTAATATTAAATATTATGAGGAGATATATAGATATGTTACATTATTATATAAGATTGATATTGACTTTTTAGTCTTACAGTACTATTTTTATTATCTAATATATTGTTACTTTTTGAATTCGTGATTGAATACTCTATAGAAATAAAATAATGAAATACTCAATTGAAATAAACAAAGGAATTTTAAAAAATATAAATATAATATTTATTTACAATACATTCAACCTTAACTAAAAGTGTAACATTTAACAAGTGTATTTGACTATAAATTCACCTTACATTATCTTATACCTTAGGTACCCCGCTTGGGTATCTTTGTATAGGGTGATACGTAGTAAGTTCGATGTCACGAGATTTCGATTGAATCTTTTGAGGGTATCTTTTCACAAGTTTTTTTACATTGGGTGGGCCGTACTTCGTAAAACCCGCAGGGGTTTTAATGGTTTTTATTCTATAAGAAGTCACTGGTCTTACGAATATTCTTGTTTTTGGTATAAATCTATGAATGTGAGGAACGACTTTTAACGCTTGATGCTGATGATGATGATGGTGGTGATGTTGATGGTGGTGATGGTGGTGAAGCGCACTAAGAGATGGTGGTGCGATATAAGCTAATGGTACAGGTACTACTTCTACATTCGTTTTAACTTTTTGGGGTCGTGAAACAGCGGGTAGAAGTTGTGGTCTCGTTGGTGCAGAAGGTGCCAAATACTGTCTGAAATTCACATTTTGATTTGACGGTAATGCTTGAGCGAAGCTGTTATCAATGTTTGAAGGTAACGGTGTTGGTGAATCTTGTGGTTCACGTTCTGTTGTTGTTTTTAATTGAATTGTTGTTCTAGAGGTAGTTGATTCCCTATTATTATTGGAATTTTCTGATGTTGTTGGTAAAGGTTGTTGTGTTTGCGGTACAAACCCAAATGTAGGTGGCAAACCAAATGGATAAGGTGGAAGAAGTATCGTAGCCACTGGAGCTGCTGCATGAGCAGTTGCAATTGCAATGGCAATATTAGGATTAACATCAGAACTCTGTGGTTGTATTGTAGGAGTCACAGGTATAATTGTTGTCCTCTTGGCGTCTACTACTATTGGCGGTTGAGGAACCACTGGTATATTCTGAACAACTGGTGGAGCTGGTATGACAGGAAAGGCTGGTGCTACAGGAATCACAGGATTCAAAGGAGCTGCAACTAAACGATTAAATGTTCTCTCGAAGTATTGTGAACTTGCGGCAGTAACGACAGGAGCTGTACCAGGTACGGCCACTGGGTGAAATCCAGAACCTCGAACATATCCGCATGTTAGTGATAATAATATGACCTGCAAAGAACAAAACTAGTTTATTCACGTTGTTTCGTAAAAATCTAGTACCAAAAGTATATAGAATATTTTTTTCAAAAATTTAAATCATACCGTCGCAAGCATGGTTGAACGTCCCCTGCGACACTGCCTTTGAAGTGAAATGCGAACCATAGGAAATGGGGTGCACGCTTTTATATAGGTGTAACAAATTTTGCATCGTAGTGTGGCAATGTGGCCCGTGTATCGGAATACCTAATGGTTCAATGGGCAACGACATGAACCTTGATACAAAATTCGTATGGAAATTACGACGTAGGAATAATAATAACTAGACGTGGACATTGGTAAAAGGATCTGTTGCAATAAATATTTGTCATTTTTATTATTATTTTTTTAATAATACTTATGAACAAATAAAGCAATCATCAATCTGTTCTTTACTGCAAGACTATTTGTAGCTAAATGAGACAAAACTGCTGCGAATTTCATTCAATACTGTTTTCCTTCTTTGTGAACGCGTCGTGAATAGAAATTAGCATTTAGAATTTTTAGATGCATCTTCACTACGAACTCAAAAAAAAATTTAAAAAGATAGAAAAGTAAGTTTTTTTTTATTCTAGGATAATTTTTGCCTCAATTAATGTACAATTATTTTTTTGCTATCCCGCGATTCCTTATTATTGTGAACTTTAGCGTGTACTTTCACTTAAAAAGGCTTGAGGTTATTAGGATTAGTAATAAAAATTAAAGTAACTTATCTTTACGATGTATCCCGCACACAGCATACTAATATATTTTATGTACATACTTGCGTGGATAATATTGTAGAATCTATTTGCACCTTAAACACTAACCTTCGGCAAATATCGTTATGGGCTGCTAACTATGGCGTTGAAGTAAACCCTGATAAATATCAGGCAATTATTATTGGTAGCTCGCGTCATCTGGCCAAACTCGACTACAACTCTCTACCTAAACTTGCGTATCAAGGTACTGTTATAAAGTTTTCCAAAACTGTTAAGGACTTAGATATTATTATCGATGACAAACTGTGTTGGGACGTATATATTTCTGATATTTCTCGCAGGATCTATGCTTCCTTGCATTCAATGATGCGACTGAAAAACTTTTTGCCAGTGCAAGCCAAAATTCAACTAGTTAACACGCTGTTACTTCCTATTATTGATTATGGTGATGCTTGCTGCCTGGATATAAATAACGACCTATTAAACAAACTTGAAAGGCTGTTAAACACTTGCATACGTTTTATGTGCAAGTATTACCATATTTCACCTAGTAGGAAGCAGCTTGGATGGTTAGTAGCTGGACGTAGAAAGACCAGGTTGTAGTCTGTCTACTTTATTCCATTCTGTTCAATGATAACTCTCCCTCATACTTTTCTTCTGATTTCTCTTTCCTTTCTTCTTTTCATGATAAATCTCTACGATCGCAAACTAATCTTTCACTCGCCATCCCAACTCACAAGTCTGGTTTCATGTCCGACTCGTTTGTGGTCACTGGAATCAGACTTTGGAACAATTTACCCGAGTCTATTAGGAGAGCTCCCTCCCGGGAGTCATTTAAACGTCAAGTCACACAATTATTCTTGTAAATTCATAGTAATTTTATATATACATATGTATATATTAAATATTTATACAGTTTTAGTATATTCTAATTATATATTTATAAACATATATATTATTTGTGTAGTTTATTTTATTATAGTTTATATATTTGTGTATGTGTATTGTAAGTTATTGTATTTGTGTATATCATATTGTATTGTATTTGTGTTTTGTTCGCAGAGTTAACTTTTAATTAAATTATCGAGCACACCTACACAATTATCTCCCACACAACAAGGTTGGCTGGTAGAGAATGCTTTTTAGCGTTAAGCCCGCCTTTTGTACATGTAATTTTTTTATTTCTAAAAATTGTGTGCAATAAAGAATAAAAATAAATANCTTTGTTTTTATCTTTCGATCATACACAATCATTGGGCGCGTGAAACTATCATATATTAACTCTATATACGCAACGCCCAACGATTTAATTATTTGTCTGATCAATACCCCAGATTGATGAGAAGATTGGTGCGATCTGGTAGCTAGGACTTACCGAATTATTTTTTAGCTTTTAGTACATTACCTACATTATTTTTATTGTAATAAAACCGTTTAACATAAAAATATTTTTTATTTAATTTATTTTCAAGTTTTTATGTTTGTTGCTAGATGATACTTCTCATTCTACCGAGTTCATGTAATGTCTCACTATTACATGGTTTATTTCCTGACAATTTGTTGCAATCTAACTCTTCTATACACAATCCTTCCAAAGACTTTACTCGACTCAGAGCTACGTAAGCTTGTCCTCTCTGTAAAACTATTCTATTTTTCAGAATGAGCTCTTTTCTACTAATCAAGCCCTTTCATTAGACACCTATATTGAGGTAGTTGTGTAAAACATGTAACCCGCCATTTTGTCGCGGCGGCCATCTTGAATTTTATTTTTTTATAGTGAGCTCTATTTTACCAATAAAGCCCTTTCATTTGATACCCATAAAGAGGTTCTTGTGAAGTAATATGTAATCCGCCATTTTGTATCGGTTTTGGATTTACAATCATAATTTTTTTTATTGTAATGTCATCAATACTTAGAGTGGGTACCAAATATGAGATCGATCTGATGTCAGGAAGGGGGTAAAATTCCAATTACTAAATTTGACCCAAACAAACAAATAAACTGGCCAAGCTAAATAAAACCGTTTAAAAACTGATATTATTATTTATTAGCATCAATAAAAAATTGCACAAACTTACATGTAATTCAAAGCTATTGCTAGTAAAGTTATAATATCTATTTAGATAACACAATAGATAGATAGAGGCCAGTCGTGGCGCAGCGGCACGAGGTGTGACTGTAAAACCGACTGGTTGTGGGTTCGATCCCCACTCGAGGAGATGAAATATTTACTTAAATTTATATTTCCATTTCTTCGCTCTGGTGTCGAGGTTAAGCGCGGCGTTGAGTTCTGCCTCTCAACACGCAATGCCTCCAGAATTCGGCAGAAAGTGGGGAACAGAGTGTCTTAAAACTAGATTCCCTCCGCCTACCCTGCTGTGTGCGGGATACAGCGTGAAGCTGATTTAGATAACACAATAATTAACATCAATTCCTTGGTCGTATAAAACCTGAAAGTGGTTAAAAAAGTGTGATAACATCTCGTTTTCATCACGAGGCACGTGGCAAGAGAATGAACGCCTTGAACTTTTAATGACGTTTTTTTCTACAACGTGGAGCCTGCCATTCAAACGCAACAGGCGTTGCTATAATACTTTTCTAGGGATTATTATTGAAGCCATAATATTAGTATGAGAATTTATTATTAATTTTGATTAATTTGTTTATAAAGTATTATAAATTGATTTAATAATATGAATTGAGGCCAGTCGTGGCAGAGGGGTAGAAGCATGTGACTGTAAACGCGACTAGATATGGGATTAGATATGGGTTCCATCCCCACTTGAAGAAATTAAATATTTATTTTAATTTAGGTTTTCATTTCATCGCTCTGGTGTCGAGGCGAAGCGCGGTGTCGAGTTCCGCTACTAAACACGCAATGCCTCCAGAATTCGACGGAAAATAGAGAACGGAGTGTCTTAACACTAGGTGTCTTAATGTATCCTATGTGTGGGATATAGCGTGAAGCTGATGTATTTAATTTTTTTCTTTTACTTATGAATTGATAAACTTTTAATAAATTAAAATTAAATCAAATAAATCAGCTTCACGTTGCATCCCGCACACAGCAGGGTAAGCATAGGGCACCTAGAGTTAAGACACTCCGTTCCCCACTTTCTGCCGAATTCTAGAGGCATTAGGTGATGAGTGGTAGAACTCAACGCCGCGCTTACCTCGACACCAGAGCGAAGAAATGGAAATATAAATTTAAGTAAATATTTCATCTCCTCGAGTGGGGATCGAACTCACAACCAGTCGGTTTTACAGTCACACCTCGTGCCGCTTTTCGGCAGAAAGTGGGGAACAGAGTGTCTTAACACTAGGTTCCCTCTGCCTACCCTGCTGTATACGAGATACAGCGTGAAGCTGATTTATTTATTTTACTTATATATAACATATTATAATATGTTCATATTTATGTACCTACATAATATAATAAACTGATACGTAGTGAATAACTAATTGTTTTCAAACTGTTTACGTGCAATTATTATAAACTTAGTTAATCGAATATAAAAAAGAAATATAACACGACCATTAGTGACTTTGCTGCTTAATAAATCCAAGGCGTCTTTTCATCATTACTTTTATCTTATTTTTATTTATACTCATACTATAGCGCTTTATTTTACTAGCGGTAGTCTCAGAAACCACTAGTTTGATACTTATTTTGAACGCATGGCTTAATGGTCAGAGCGCCTGGTCGGTTTCCAGGAGGCGCGGGTTCGAGTCCCGCTGCGTTTAAATTTTTATACGTTTTCTAAATAAGTATTTTTCTTTCCTAAGTGTGGAATAACACTTTAAAAATGTTTAAAAACCACTAGTTTGAATTGTATTTTTTTTTGTGTTGGATAGTCCATTTATCGAAGTAAACCACGGTTTCAATTGCCGCGGTAAGTGCTTACAACCTTTTTTTAGCTTCATGCTGTATTCCGTACATAGCAGGGTAGGCAGAGAGAACATGGGAATGTAATGTTAAGACACTACGTTCCCATTAAAACGAACTGTCTTCATTTCTCGATTCCCACCGAATTCTGGTGTAATGGTGCGTGACGGAACTCACACCAATTAAATATTTCATTTTCATTTCATTTCATCTCGAGTGGGAATCAAACCCACGACCTATCATGTTTATAGTTTCGTGCAAACTTGTGCCTCTGCGCCACCACTACGACCACCTTATAAGTGATAAGCTAGTTATTTCTACTTGAATACAACAATGTCTAAACTGAAGAAATTCTTACAGAGAACTTCTTTCCACAGCTCTTTTCTCAAAGCTCTATATTTCTTAAAGAATCAAAAATCATCTCTCTTAGAGAATATACAAAAAAATATGTTTATTAAAATTTATTAGGATATTATTTAACTTTTTGGTCTGTGTTTTCTTTTTTTTACTTTTATGCAGTCGTTTTTTTATAATATGCTTTTTAATGAAAAAAATTGCACCTTTGGTGTGCCTTGTTGAGAAGGTCACCCGCAAATAAACATAATCAATAATGTGAGTACGACGACGTAAGTTCAAAAATGACTGTTTTCTGTGCTACTTTTACAAATGCCATTTTGGATTTACGATGATTAATAATAGTTTTTCTCATATATCTTCCATATCAGTTACTTTTTTATAACAGTGCCCTCCAAAAGTAACTTCGAATTATACACATTATCAATTACCTATGTCAGATAATTACCAAAATACGTAGTTTCAATAAATCAATTGTTTACTTTTTATTTAAATAATGAAAGATTTTTTATGTTTCAATCAAAACTCAAACTATTTGGAAATAGAGGTATGGCGCAGAAACACTGATGACTCTTACGACGACAAATATTTCCATCCGACCGTAAAACTCAGCGGTGGGAATTTGATGGTACTTCAACGCACAGCACATATCTATTGTAATATTCTCTGTGACAAATTAATCAATCTGCTGAAACAACGATGTTAGGTCGGACTTTCAAATTCCAACAATGCAACGATATGAAGCATACTTAGGCGACGACAACAAAATAATATTTTGAAGAGAACACAGTCTTGCTGGAATGGCCTGGAATATCGTACAATCTTAATCCCATTGACCATTTGTGTGAAAAATTTTAATATTGACACAATCATTAAAACAATTTTTCCACAATATTTATTAATTTTAAGTTGAAGTTTTTATAGTTATCTATATATATAAAAGGACTTGTGCTGACTGACTGAGGTAAGACGCACGCAGAGCCGTAACCGCTGATGGTAGAAACGTGAAATTTGGACAGATGTTTATTTTCATATTCTGGACATCCACTAAGAAGGGAATTTGAAAAATTTTAACCCTAAAGGGATAAAATAGGGGTTGAAAGTTTGTATGGAAAAAAATTTTAATCTGTACCAATTTTTATAAAATTTGAAATTCAGACTCTTAAAAATATTTCATTGAATACGTGTTTCATGGTTTTTAAGAATTCACCCCCTAAAGGTTCAAATAAGGGGTTGAAAGTTTATATGGAAAAATATTTAAATTGCAACCGATTTTTATAAAAATTTTAAATTCAGACTGTTAAAAATATTTTATTGAACACGTGTTTCATGGTTTTTTTTAGAATTCACTCCTAATAAGCGGGCGAAGCCGCGCGCGCCCTCTAGTCTTATTAATAAAAATATTCTAAATTGACTATATTTTAATAAATTGTTCTTGAAGCAATGATTATATTTGGTTTTATTACAATTTCCTCATATTTATAATTATATTTATGTTCGTTAGTTTCGTTTGTAGGGCACTTTACGTGTATAGATTTAAAGAGGTTTGAAGTGTCAACAAATTGTCTGTTAGATTTATATATTAAACATTACATTTTGCTGACAAATAAAAATAAAATCCAGAAAACAAAACTGATTTTGATACAATCGATGTATCATTTTTACCCAGTTAAAATATAATAATAGTTTATTGAGTAAAGAGATACGACTTTATAATCATTAGACAGCTCTGATATAAGAGAAAATGATACCATTAAGTAATATATATATATATATATATATATATATATATATATATATATATATTTAAGCACTGTGCAATGAGTGGATGAAATCTACGTCCCACATTGTATAATCAAAGCGAAAAGTTAAAAGAAATAATTTTAAACAATCATGATCTCGTTGTGATCTATAATTTTATATTATTATTGTTATTATTGTTATTATTTTTTAAATACTCTTTGAATTATTTTAATAAAAAAATTGGTAAGATCATATTATATATTAATAAAAGACAAATTATTGCAATAAAACATTTACTTCATAATATCACATATTGAGTAAGTCGCATAATTAGGAATATTTAAACGGCAACAACAGCAGGGGCAGATACGTAAGGCGCAGCAGCCGCTACGTAGGGGCTGGCTACGTAAGAAGCTGCAGGGGCGACGTAAGAAGCTGCAGGGGCGACGTAAGCAGCTGCCGGGGCGACGTAAGCAGCGTAGCCGTTGTTAATACGGTGGTAGTACTGGGAACTGCTAGCGGTAACAACGGGTGCAGGGGCGGCGATAAGTGGAGCACTGACTACGTACGGCTTGGCAGCGCTGATGGCGACCAGAGCAGATACAACAAGGATCTGTGAAAAGAATTCATATTTTTTATATTTGATTTCAATTATAATAAACATGGCAATTATAAATAAAAATATACTCTAAACAAGAATATAATGTAATTTCCGATTGATTTTGGCCACATTTTACACAATGATACTAACTTTTAAATATATGAAATTATTAAATATACTAATATGCTCTGTACTTACGATTTTCATCATTTTGATTGATTGGTTAGTTTGTATATTAGTGATACTACTGCAATTCTGTGAGTGATGTACCTTATCGACTGATGTGTACATTTTATAGTACGCAGGAGTATAGTGTCGTAACACGCGTTGTACGAGGAGACGTCTCTGGCATTGAAGTACGCGTGCTTTGAATTGAGTCAAATTTTATTTCACCACTTTCAAGATTAATTTTGTGCACTTTTCCTTATCGATCTATTAACTAATTTAGAATAAACATAATAAAGGCCATTAAGGCCAGTCGTGGCGCAGGAGCACAAAGTGTGACTGTAAAACCGACTGGTTGTGGGTTCGATCCCCGCTCGAGGAGATGAAATATTTATTCAAATTTATATTTCCATTTCTTCGCGTGGAGTTTTGCCACTCGACACGCAATGCCTCCAGAATTCGGCGAAAAGTGGAAGAACGGAGTGTCTTAACACTAGGTTCCCTCTGCCTGCCCTGTTATGTGTGCTAAATAACAAATCTGAACTTATAATAAAATTGTGATAGATTTTAAATGCCTTACATAACATGGGGGTATATATAAATGTAATGGAACCCTAGATTTTTTATTTTTTTGCCTGTTAGTCTATGCATTTGTTCATGCTTATCTCAGAAACGGCCTAACCGTTTTCACTATTGTATTAAGGCAAGCTTCTTTAAACATTTATAATTTTTTCATTTAAATCGGTTAATAAATGAAAACGTGGGGAGCGGAGTGTCTTCATACTAGGCTCCCTCTGCTTACCCCGCTACATGCGGTATGCAGCGTGAAGCTGAAAAAAAATAAAAAACATATATCAATATATTTGGTTCGGCAAAATAATTAACTTTTAATTGTTACAAAATAATTTAATTATTGAATTTAAACTGTAACAGTTTTCACTAATAGAATCTAGGAAGCATCCGTTAACATATAGGGTATATTTATATTATATGTATTGTATATTTTATTACAATCGGTTCATAAATAAAAAAGTTACATCAGCTTAAAGTACTTACTTAACTTCACGCTTTATCCCTAGCGAGGTAGTCAGAAAGAATGGAGCGCCAAATGCTACGGTAAATAAAAATTTAAAGTACTTAGTTCGACAAATTTGCTAATTGCTATATCAGTTATTTTACACAACTATTTAACACTTACATAACTGAATTGGTCGAATCTAGCTTTCAATTTGTATAATGATAGAAAAAAAACTCGAGATTGTATGGTGATAAAAACACCGACATTTCAAGATTTAGGATCAGGATCGAAGCTTACACGGGAAACACTTGCGGGAGGGGACCGCTTGCTGTGCACGCTTACTACCGTCTTGCTTAGACTCTGTATAGTTAAATACTTTTCATTAAATACATTTTTTTTATTTATTGATGAGGTCGTAGTAGCGTAGTGGCATAAGCGTGTGACTTTAAAACTGATGGTTGTGGGTTCAATTCCCACTCGGGGAAATGAATTATAATTTAATAATATTTTAAGTTATTTGCTTTGATAATAAGGCAAAGAGTAGTGTTGAGTACCGCCACTCAATACGCGATGCCTCGACAATTGCGCGAAAAGTGGGGAAAGCAGTATCTTAACACTAAATTCCCTCTCTATATTCTGCTATATTTGCGGGATATTAGATATATCGTAAAGCTAAAAAAAAACTTAAATTACTCTTTACCTATATCTATACATCTATATATATAAATAAAATTGAAGAGTCTGCTGTGATATCAATATAAGTGTGTTTAAGTGCATATAGTAATTTATACGATACTCCTTAATAATGTAATTTTATACAACCGTTTTATTCAATTGGCCAAATCTTTAGTTATAAATTTATGTTTTTTGATATTTTTTGTAAATTATTATTTATATAATAGAAAAAATCTCGAGATTGTTTGATTATAAAATAAACCAAGATTTCAAGATTTAGGATTCTTCAATGTTAGTTGACAGTTGACACGCTCACAGGCACCCACATAGTGCTTGCAGTTTCTCAATGACAGAGATTTGTATGTTTTAATCCGGAATTTATTCTATGTTTTTTTAAAACTACATTTGCAGTGTGGCACAGTTACGATTTACTTAGGGAGATGTGAAATAACTAAACATTTTTCTATTAAATACGACAACTTTAGCAAGTAAAATCAAATCAATTCCCAAAACACTTACATAACGATTTATTTAATCCACAACAGTAAAATAGAGGCCGTCGTGGCGCAGGGGTACAAGGGTGTGACAGTAAAGCGACGGTTCGACGGTGGGTTCGATCCCCCACTCGAGGGAATGAATTTTTTCGCTCTGCCACCAAGGCAAAAGCTCGGCGTTGAGTTCCGCCACTCAACACGCAATCTCTCAAAAGAATCCGCGGAAAATGGGGAATGAAGTGTCTTAAAATTAGGTTCTCTCTGCCTACCCTGCTATATGCGGGATAAAGCGTGAAGCTGATTGAATTTTATTTAATTTTTAATTTTTTAGTCAACCAAAATCAAACTAAAAACATAATCTATTTTTAAGGTTCTGTACCTCAAAAGAAAAAAAATGGAATCGTCGTAGGGTCACTTTGCTTTCCGTCTATCAAGACCATTTTACTTGAAATTGCGTTGAGATATTTCACATATTCACATATATACCTTTCCAAGGAGCTCAGAAATTAAGCTTCTAATATAACGCATTCAAAAGATATGATGAGCCTTTATATATCGTTTTTGCATCACTTTGATCAATTCACCGTATATTCAAAACCCGTACACTATAGTACTTCTAGTGGACCTACAATTACAAAATTTCGGGCGAAGTAAGATTTTAAAATACAAATAAAGGAAAAAATAGGATTTTTAAAATAAGGTAAAAAAATAGATATTTCATAGAAAAAATATTACAAACTTATTTGTAGTTCATTTCATACAAAATAAGTGTATATGCGCGCAAATTTAAGTGTGTTAACTTTTTTTTCGTCGCAAAATCAAAACCTGTAAGATTTTTCCCAATCACAATACTTGAAAGAGAGAAGAAGAAAGAAGTTGGTACAGCCTCGGTGGAACCCTCGGTGGGCAAGTCTGACTCGCGCTTGGCCTTAAATACACATTCGAATAATTCAAGCGGGCGTAGCCGCACGGGGGCCGCTAGTACTAAATAAAAATAACATAGAAACGCATAGTAATTTATACAAAATATTATCTGGGTACATTATCGTTTGTCCTAGCATTTATTAATAATACTTAATTCATAAGTTTTGCTTCTTGATCAATCAATTAACGAAAATGTAATCGGACCAGACTTTCCAAAAAAAAAAAAATTAAAAACGAAATCACAAAATCTATATCATTCACAAATACATTTCATATCACTAGCAGGTGTTTACGTAACAACTAAGGGCAGGAGATGTCGTCAACGTCTGCACCGGACAACATACATGTCACCCGCCACTGTAACGCCCAAACTCTATTATATAATACACTCAAATATTCTCTTTATATTACGTTATTTTTTACTTTTATCCATCAATTTGTTCTGTACTTTTCACATTCCCATTTGATGCAACTCATCTAATAAAGTGCAATAATGGATTCTGTCAACCAACACCGAATGTGTTTAAAATAGGCGAAAATTTTAGACACAGGTTTAAAAGGGTATCTATAAAAAAACGATTTTTTTTTACTTTATAACAAAACAAAACAAAACCTCGTAAGAACATCCAGTACAGTCTACACTCATTTAGTACAATCATTTAGAATTCTTCATTCTACTTTTAGGTACCTACTGCTGAAATAATGTTTTTCCTGTTTACATTCTAGAGTAGTTTTCATATTTAATCATATAATCAAAACCTTAAAGGTATGTTTGAGTCGCATATATAACGCGTATTTCACATCTTTTGTATGTAAATCGAGACAAAGAAATTGTTTCAAGGCTAATCTTTTGTATGAGAAATGGAATCTATAGTCTACACGTGGTTTGACGACTTGTTTTTACCAAAATGTATGTGCGTAATTTGACTTTACTTTGTTTAGGATTTACTTGTTTTAATCAATTTAAATTCATGAATAAGTAGTATAAATATTATATAATATTTAAAAACACATATCTAAAATCAAATTTCAATTGATATGATTTCATATAACGTTCGTCTTTTTGCTCAAATGAACCTTTTGCTCAAATGTTTTGTAATTTAATTTTGCTGTAAGTAATCTCTATTTGTACGAAAATGATACAAAGATCATTTTTCTAATTATTTAGAATTCCGTTCCTCACAAGAAAAAAAAGGCACTCCTATGGGCCTATGGTTATGAAATTTGGGTTGAAGAAAGAATTTAACAAATAAAGGAAAAAATTCAAAAATTGAAACTGTATAGGTATTTCATAAAAAAACGAGCTGTTTCGTCGCGTGATCAAAATCTTTTCCCCTCATTTGCACGGTGGTTTTTTGACGTGCGTTAAAAAAGCGTTGAAATAGAACAAAAACATTTGCGTGCATACATTCACACGGCAGCGCTTTAAAGCGCGACTGATTTTTATCGCGCACTGATCCATTTCCAATGAACATATGAAACTTCTTACTATTAGTTGGATATTATGATAATTATGGATTAATATATAAGGGAGTAACTAACAAGGCCGGGTCGGTTACACAACTGATTTTATTATTCTTGTACCCACATACAACATGCCCCCCCTTCAAAAATAAATACAAAAAGCAAACAGAAACAATCCATTTTAAATAAAACTAAAAAGAAAAAAAAATAAAGAACTTCTTACAGAACATTAATAACAATAAAAATAATCTTTCTTCCATAAACAATTTTAAATAATTATAACTGTAAGGAGAGAGTGCTTACCAATTTAGAGAATATTATTATAATATTAATAAAAAAAAATCAATAAATAAGATGAAAACTATATTCCATATTTACCCTTAAATACGCACGCACGTTTAGGGCGCAAAATTGGTTCATCGGAATTCGGGTTATAATTCGGTGTACTAACTGAGTCAATAGACTCTGATGTTTTAGAATCAATTAATTGGTCTGATAAAGTTTGAAAGAGACTATCAGAGTTACCTACAGTTTCACGGTTCGGCCTCGTGCGTAACTCAGTATTTTCTTGTACTTGCACTCCTGCAGAATATCGTTATTTTTTTTTAACTGGAGGTAACTGATCAATATGGCGCTGGCATTCACGACCGTCAGTTGTTTTGACACTGTAAGTACATGGAGTTTTGCGATCAATTACCTTTACTTGTACCCATTTATCCTGACGAGGGCTATAATTACGTGCTAAAACAGTGCTTCCAATCTCAGCGTTTCTAATAAAACCAGGGCGATGATGACCACACTTTTCCTGTAATAATTCTACTCGATCAGCAGGATTAGGCATCTAATCGTCCACGCAAGCGCCGGCCAATTAGAGCCACTGCCGGGGCAACCCCAGTAGTAGCATGATCAGTATTACGATACTGGAATAAAAATTTATTAATAGCTGTACTGACCTCTTCGCCTTCATGGATCGCCTTTTTCATTGTTCGCTTAACTGATTTAACTGCGTCTTCCGCCGCGCTGTTACCAGCTGGTCTATAAGGACTTGTGATAGTATGAAAAATTATTTTTTTTTTCATGAAATCCGCAAATTGACTAAAGGTAAACGGTGGAGCTCCATCGCTAACTACCAGAGACGGTAAGCCAAATCTGGCAAATAACTCACGTAATTTGGATATCGTTGCCTCTGCAGAAGTACTCTTGACCTGTTGAACTTCGATCCATTTACTATGAGCATGGATTGTTACTAAATAATATTTACCTTGAAATTCAGCAAAATCGAGGTGAAGACGCTTCCAAGGTTGTGTGGGATAAATCCACGGATGTAACTGACCGCGCGGTGGTGCATCTCTCTGCTGACGGCACGCCGAACACTGTCGGGCTATATTTTCTATTTCAATGTCCAATTGAGGCCAGTAAACATACCCTCTGGCGATTGATTTCATTTTGACTACTCCGAGGTGCCCCTCGTGTAATTCTTTTAAAACACGCCCCCGTAATTTCTCTGGTATATGATTATATAATATGCACCCCATCTCAAGTGCCATTTGTCTTTACAATAAAAATAAGGTTTCTCTGTGTCCTCAACTTTACCAGGCCAACCACTTATGAGATAATTGAAAATATTTTTCAAAATAGCATCATGTTGTGTTTCACATGCAACACCTTTAACACTAATAGGAAATAATTCTTCTACATAATTAAGATAGTTAAAGGAATCTCGCATTGGTTCCCTACGTACGTGAGGCAATGGTAATCGTGACAAGGCATCAGCATTACTGTTCTCTGTAGATTTAACAAATTCCATTTCTAAATCGTAAGCTGCTAATTTTACCACGTATCGTTGTAATCTACTGTTTGAGGTAGCCCAGATTTCGAACCAAAAATAAATAAAAGTGGTTTATGATCCGTTTTAATAACAAAATGACGCCCGTACAGATAATGGTGATACTTCAACACGCCACTAATTATTGCCAACGCCTCTTTATCTAACTGACTATAGGCGCGCTCCGCTTTATTAAGAGGTGCGAGATGCAAAACAAATCGGACGCTCCCCGCCATCTGGGAAACGATGCGCCAATACACTATCGATGCCATACGAGCTACTATCAACAGATAATACCAATGGTAACTTAGGATCATAATGTACAAGTACACGGTCACTTAAAATATATTTTTTTACATTAAGAAGTGCATCTTGACAATGCTTAGACCAGTTCCAAGCGACATTTTTATTCAGCAACATGAATAAAGATGATAGAATATCACTACAATTAACAATAAACCTAGAATAATAATTAACTAGGCCTAAAAAAGAACGTAATTGAGTTGTCACTTGGAGCTGTTGCATCCACAATAGCTTTAACCTTGTCTGGATCGAGATGTAACCCGTGCTTATCGATAACAAATCCAACATATGTAATGCGCTCTTGCATAAATGAACACTTTTCTAATTTAATTCTCAGACCGACATCACGTAGGCGCTCAAATAACCGTTTTAAATTGTTAAGATGATCAGATCTATTACGGCCGGTCACGGCAATATCATCAAGGTATACCACTACCCCTTTTAAGCCTCTGAGAGTTTCTTCCATAAATTTTTGAAATTTTTCTGGAATACAGCGTGAAGCTGAAAAAAATAAATAAGCGGGAAATGGCTAATAATAAAAAATCTGTGAGTTCAGGTCGCAATCATATCCCGGGGAGTCCCGGGGGAGAGGAGTTAATAATAAATAGCTAAAGGTTATATGTAATACATAGTATATTCTAAGTACTCGAGGTATATTTGACAGCAGGTGGCACTGTGAGTTACATCGAAATGAATGCTGTAACATAGCCTACTTCGGTACATGTGATTTCCACTATAAAAATCTTTCTTTCGATTTCTTAAAAAAAAATATTGCTCTGCGTGAGAGTGTACTAGGTTTCTTGCGCTCTGACTACCCTGCGGAAAACAGTATAAAATAAAAAAAAAATTATATCTACACGAATATATAAAATTATAATATGAGGGATAAATTCGGATGATAGGGCTTACTTAGTGTTCTGGTCTTTATGTTCCACCTACTTTATATAACTAAAGTGTCACGCTGTACCCTGCACATAACAGTATAGGCAGAGGGAACTTAGAGTTAAGACACGCCGTTTCGAGTGGTAGAATTCAACGCCGGGCTTTAGGGACAATATATTATATGTAAGTATATATAATTTAAAAAAGGGTTTTTGCATAACTTTGAAAATGTTTCAATAACACAAGAAGTAGACATACAAAGAAATATCCAATTTGTGAACATTTCCACACTCATACAAATCAACCCTATGTTGAAATAAATGAAGGTGATAGATTTCACGTGACAAATGGCACGTGACTCGTGTGATACGACTCAGGACGTCTAGGACGCTATTAACAAAAAATAAAACTAAGAAGTATTATATATTTCTTGAGAAATGTTTGTGATCGGCTCAGTAAAAATTAAAAAGAAGTTGTTGTTGAGTTCCGCCACTGTGGTTTCTGAATTTGGCGGTATGTGGGAAGCGGAAGTCTTAACACTAGACTCCCTCTGCCTACCCTCCTACGTATGGGATACAGCCAGAACATGCATAAAATATATTAATTTACAACATAAATGTTATCTTGAGGCCAGTCGTGGCGCAGAGGCACAAAGTGTGACTGTAAAACCGACCCCACTCGAGGAGATGAAATATTTACTTAAATTTATATTTCCATTTCTTCGCTCTGGTGTCGAGGACAAGCGCGGCGTTGAGTTCTGCCACTCAACACGCAATGCCTCCAGAATTCGTCAGAAAGTGGGGAACGGAGTGTCTTAACACTAGGTCCCCTCTGCCTACCCTGCAGTGTGCGGGATACAGCGTGAAGCTGATTTATTTTTATTTTATTTATAAATGTTTTCTACCTACACATATTAACGGTACAAATATAACGTATATTGTATTCTTTAAAATTAACATCGGCTTCACGCTGTATCCCGCACACAGTCGTGACACCTTTGAAAATATAAATTTAAAATAAATTCATTTCCTCGAGTGGGGATCGAACCCTCAACCAGTCGCTTTTACAGTCACACTTAGTGCCCCTGCGCCACGACAGGCCTCGAGAGCGTGGATATAAATTATTATTTAAATTACGTTAACGCACGATTTACTTGTTTTGGACGCTTATTTGTTCGACACTAAGCGGTTTCTATTCTATTATGAATTTTGTGTACTGTAACTTACTTAATACAAACATAATAACCAAACGAAACAACGGAACCCTTTCAAGTTACGGTACCTTGGGCAAGTATTACATGAAAATGTGTTAAGCAAACACTACATTAATTTGAATTACAATATTTTCAAAGCAATTGGGCATATTTTTAGAGTTCCGTACTCAAAAAGAAAAAAACGGAATCCTTATAGGATAACTTTGTTGTTCGTCTAACAAGACTATTTATCCCGTGATCATGTGAAAGCATCAAACTGTCCGACTGACCAGTGATGAAATAAACTTGTGTCTTTTGTTGCGGCATCGCTCGTAAATGTCTCCTCATCGGGTAAAAAGAACTTGGTTCAATACAACCCCTGAAAACACAAAATTTGCGCGATAACTATTAAAAAATGACATTTATCGTATTGCCAGTCTTTGAAAACACTTCCTTTATAACTGCGCCCAGTATCGCCAGTATCATGATCATCTGGAAAGCAAGGCCAAATTGACCTAGAAAATACTGGGGGTCATCAGCAGGACTACACGGTACTTCACGCCAAAATACCAATTGGCCCTGTATAGGGCCCAGGTCCGACCTCATAAGGAGTACTGTTCTCATCTCTGGGCTGGTGCACCCCAGTATCAGCTTGAATCATTTGAATGCATACTACGTAAAGCCATTGGAATCACGAGGGGTGATGATTCCAATAGCTTTGCGTAGTATGATGTAGTAATGATGTGTGAAGGGCTTGTAACTTTGGCTTTGCGTAGAGACATAGCTCGCTATGCATTCTCTACCACATCTATCATAACCTGTTACCTGCCGCAGAATTTTCTAACCGCACAATACGTCACGTTACACCACCTGAATACGTGGTATTTTACTACTGTGAGGTTTCATAGGAACTTCCTTCCACACGCCACGCAACTATGGAATGGCGTACCTGCGGTAGTGTTTCCAGGTTAAGACGATATGGGTAACTTCAAAAAGCGCGTCTATCTCCACTTTAAAGGCTGACAACGTACCTGTAACTCCTCTGATGTTGCATGGAAGAATCAAGGGCGGCGGTGATCAATTACCATCAGTTGAACTGAACCGAACCCGCTCGTTTGCCTTGTCTTTTTTATAAAAATAAAAAAAGCCTATAGAGTATTTCCCGTAGACCTACAATTACTAAATTTGGCGATAATAGAAAACTTACAGCAAAAATAACGGAATAAATCCGAAAAATTAAAATATTACTAACTTTCAATTATATTTTTTTTCATACAAAATAAACACACCCACAAACTTAAATTTATTATTTTTTTAAGTAGTATTTCCCGTTGAGCAACAATTTTGAAAATGGTACGGAACCCTTAGGCGGGTCTGGCGATTAAAGTATTTCTTTTTGTTGCCAAAAAATATATGAGTACAGTAACCAGATACAATAAATGAAACTTATTTATTATAGTACTTAGATACACAATTTTACTCTGGCTTTATGAACTCTGGTACCCATTGTAAGACTTTTATTATAATATTTATATAAAAAATTTGCAAAACCTACCTTGGCTATTGTATACATTGTACAAATATTTATACCCAGAACTTTAAAGTTAATTTTCACAAAATATAATAGCCTAAAGAAAAGCAAAATGGAAATAATTTTTCAACTTATATATGCGGAGGACTTATATTGAGGAGTTGCGATCTATACGCAAATGTTTTTATAAATTCAATGAAAAAAAAAAACATTAAAAACAAGGCATAGGTGGGAATAAATATATTTGGTATCAATTAATACATTATAAAAATCTTAACGCACAAAGTAGCTGTAGGGGTAAGAGTACGCAGCGTAATCGTAGGCGGTGGCGTAACCGGGGTAATAGTATGGGGATGCGTAGTCTACAGCCACGGGAGATGAGTAGGCCACCGATGCAATCGATGATACTGGATATTCCACTACTAAAGGCTTAGCTGTAGCAAAAGCCAAAAGAGCGAAGAACAATACCTGAAAATAATATTTATAGTTAGACAAAAATCAAGTAACAGCTATTAAATATTTAAAGATATTATTATAAAAATCAGCTTCACGCTGCATCCCGCACACAGCAGAGTAGGCAGAGGGAAACCTAGTGTTAAGACACTCAGTTCCCCACTTTCTGCTGAATTCTGGAGGCATTGCGTGTTGAGTGGCAGAACTCAACGCCGCGCTTAACCTCGATACCAGAGCGGAGAAATGGAAATATACATTTAAGTAAATATTTCATCTCCTCGAGTGGGGATCGAACCCACAACCAGTCGGTTTTACAGTCACACCTCGTGCCGCTGCGCCACGACTGACCTCAATATATTTTAATATAGATATTACTTTTTTTAAGTAATTGGAATTGGATAAAAATTTTCCAAAATCAAATTATTATAGAGATTGTCAACAAAATGAGGCCAGATAGTGAGACTAGTCGTGGCGCAAAGGCACAAGTGTGTGACTGTAAACGAGACTGGTTGTGGGTTCAAATCCCACTCAAAGAAATTAAATATTTATTTACATTTATATTTTCATTTCTTCGCTCTGGTGTCGAAGTAAAGCTCGGCGTTGAACGGAGTGTTTAGCCTCTCCTTACCCTGCTGTGTGCGGGATACAGTGTGCGGGATTTTTTATTAATAATACTCACGAATTTGAACATTTTGGTGATGATGTGATAAGGAACGTAGGCGTTGAAGAAATCAAAACACAATGATAACATCTATTGATTTTTTCTCTATTTATACAGAAACTATGATGTATGACTTACCGGATAAATAGATGGGTATCCTTATGGAACTAATTTGTAAATATTGTCACGCACAACCTCGCTGGACCACAGTGAGAACAATATAAGGTCAAGGATAAATAAAACCCAAATAAGGATTATGTACGAGATTTTTGTCACTTGAAAATATAATTGTCACTTTGCTACTATACTATATACTACTTGATCTGGTTCTTGCAAGACAAGGTTAGAAAAGCGCTTGCGAAACAATTTTTTTAAATAGGTTTTTATTATAAGATTCTACAGCAAATACTTAATTATTTTAATTACGTACATATGTATGTTAAATAAATGGTAAAGGAAATTCTTATCATAAATATTTTTTCTTTTTAGCTGACTTCTTTTTTCTAAAAGGAGAAGTTTTTATTGAGCTTCGCTTCGCTCAGCTCTTACTGGTCAAAAGAGTGTTTCGTTGCAATGCTACTCTTCCTAGACCGTTAGACCTACAGCTCTGAAATTCGACAGGAACATTGTGGACGATACGGTGAACCCAGCGAAGTAGTTTGGTATTAATTGTAAATTTTGAGTAAATGGTCAAAATGGGTCCCATAAAATTGGAACATTTTGAAATTCATGAGCACAGATTGAACTTTGACGAACCTTACCCAGCGAGTGCGGACAAATCAGAAATTTCGCAAAAAATTCGCAAAATTTTGCACAACATAGCTTCGCTCTGGTCCACCCGCCGTGCATATGGCGGATGCTAGTTATTCACATACAGAGTGGAAGCATCTGCGCTCCTTTTACGGGAGCAGCATATAGGTTAAAATATGTCCAAGCCATAACTATAGAAATTAATTATAAATTAGGTTTGTGTCTGTGAGCGTCATTCTTAACAAATGTCTTTTTATTTTTAAATAATTTTATTATTTATTTTGTTTGAATAAATCACTTTTTCGTTTTTGGCAAAATCTCTTTTATTTTAACTGTACTAGGCTTTTATAGAGTAGTTAAAACGGTGCTTTCATATAAAGTAATGATGATATCTCTGTATATTTGTTTATTTTTTCATACTTGTGGATAGATTTAAAAAAAAGTGTTATTTGAGAGAACGTACTTTTTGTTGGTCTCATTACCACCAAGCCAGAATCCGATGATCTAACCAATGGACATCAAGGTAAACTCGAATTTCAGGGGCACGTACTATGTTTGTTTTAGCTTGACGCTGTATTCCGCACACCTGACAGAGGGGACCTAATGTTAAAACATTCCGTCCCCCATTTTTCGCTAAATTCTCGAGGCATTGCATGTTAAGTGGCGGAACTTAACAATGTAATTAAACAACATATATTTATTTATAAAAAGATTTGTATAACTCCTAATATATAATAAGGAAAGGAACAGAAAATTGGAACAAACCTATTTTCTGTTCCTTTCCTTAATTTTGCAGATAATATATGTTTTTACTACCAGTCAGTTAGTTGTAATGTTTGGAGGCTTCTACATCTTCTACCTCGAAGTCTTGCAACTCATTTCTAGGTAATACTTTATTACATATGCTGCCACTTGCAATATGTGTTATTTATTTACAATGCCGCACCTGTGTTCCCTTTTGTGAAAATTTCTATTTATTTAGTTTGAGCAGAAATGTGAATTTTGGTGAAATATTCTTGTAAAGTCCAAATATCCACTTTCGGGTATACATATGGTCACCTATAAAATGATAATTACTATTACTACTATACTAATTATATTTACTATACTAATTATAATACTAATGATATTTACTATTGCAATTGATAAACTATTCAAGTACCAATGATACATTGGTACTTATTAAATATATATTTTTACAAAGCAAGTATATTTTTTCTGTAATAGTATTTAAATGAGTGAGATAGTATATAATTAAAACTCCTTCAAAAGAGAGTCCACTGAAGATATATTTAAATCTGTATACTTGATGATTGAGTGATTTTGCTTAACACTTTAATCAGCAGTTACTATTATATATGTATATACTTAGATTAATACTTAACTTACCTAGTATTTGGAAGTTATAATCATTAATTTCTTTTTAGATTTTTGGGGTTTATGTGACGAATTTTATTTATTTCTTCATATCACCTCTATAATAGAATTTTTCATTCAGACATTCAATAGTTTTCACTTTCCTTTAAATTTCGCGCATCGACGCATATTTCGTTGTTTTTTAAAGTCTAATTTATATGTTTCCTCAAAACACAGTACATAAGCACTAAACAATTTCTAAAAAGGCAGACTTTAGTTACTGTGTAAATTCCCAATTCCATTTCTAATTTTATTGTCAAAAACGCGTCAAGAGCACCAAATATCACAATTCTAACGAATTCTACAAGTTTTAGTTAACGCAACCGTCAACTAGCGGGCGGTAGTGGACTTAGCAATTCATTGCCGTTGAGAGTACGAAATGACATATATTGGGGTTTGATAATTGGATATTGGCGTCAAGAGTAGGGCCCCAGGCTGATGTTTATAATACCTATTCTTAAAGAAGTTTCTCTAATAACAACAATCATTTTAAATGTAAATTAAAAAGTAAAAGACAAAATAAAAACGATTTTAAATCTATACTTATGTGCATAAATTTAAACATATAGAAAATAATATTTTAATTACTTCAAAGTAAAGAAAATTGGAAAATAATGAGTAAAATTATTGATACTACCTATTTACTATTTAAAATTCGTTATTTCTGAAATTAGTGTTAGCCAATTTTTACCATTTTAAAAGTGTTGTTTCACACTTGAGAAAGAAAAGTACTTTTGTAAAAAACGTTAAAAAAGTTGAACGTAACGGGATTTCAACCTATGCTTATTAAAACTTATTGTTCGTATACTTATTAAAATTTATTATTCATCTGAAAAATAAAGAATGTAATAAGTATATACGAGTACTCGTACAATATTTTTTTCTTTATATTTGCAAAACGTGTAAACGTTTTGCAAAACCGTATTTGTCTTTACTGAGTGTGGAATAACACTTTAAAATATCAAAACAATATTTAATAAATTGCATTCTCCCTTTCCAAACGATAATTCTAAGCTTCTTTAGGCAGCGAAATTTGTAAAATCTCGCTTAAGGATATGCTAACAATTAATAAGTTGTAATAAGCGGATAAGAATTTAGACGTAGCTTGATGCTAGTCGTCAGGGCGCTTAGACAGTTTTCAAGAAGAGCAGGTTGAAATCCCTGTACGTACAATATTTTATGTTTCCTAAAAAGCAAAATATTAACTGTTGATCCCGGTTATTTCAAGCAGAACTGCCTTCTAACCCAAGCCCGAATTTTTCAAGCAAGAAAGAATACGATAAGGTATCGATTGGTACACTTAATTTTAAAATCTATACAAAGGCAACCTTTGTAAATGTAATCGGATCACGCCCAAATTCTTTAAGCACCGTGTCTTCACTAGTACTAGCGGTGTACCCATATATTAGTATTAAATCTGTATTTTCTAGACAACAACACATTTTTTTTTTGTTTAAATGGTGTTATATAAAAAGGTCATAATATTAAAAATCATTTAAAATATTAAGAATACAACTAAATGTACTACGTATACGTTTTAAATAAGCTTGTAATATTTTTATACATTCTACTACGATTTAAATTCTACACACGCGCCGCAAGGCTGTTTCCTAACAGAAGGTAAACCAAAGCAAAACTATAAAACGAATTGAAGCCCAACACTGTACATCAAACGCATTTCTTGTGCTCACTTGCTAACAACAAATTAATCAAAAAGAAAACAACAAAATGTTCAAGCTTGTAAGTAATTATAATATTAAAATGTCTTTTGTCTAGCAACACCGTGAAATATACTTTAACTATAAGTATATTATATAAGTTTACTAAATTGTTTATAATATTAAATATATTTTACAGTTGATCCTCGCCTGTTTCTTGGCTTTCGCCGCTGCCAAGCCTCAAGTGCTAGTGTCAGCTCCTGTAGCCGCCGCGTACTCTGCGCCTATAGCTGCAGCGTACTCAGCACCCGTAGCGTACTCCGCCTACTCAGCTTACAGCGCTCCCTATGCCGCCTACTCCGCGTACCCTTACGCATCTGCTTATCCCGCGTACTACCTTCGTCGTTGATTTTACTAAGGAACCGAAAAGCTTAACTACTGATTAAAAATAGTATTAATACATAAATATATGAAAACTGAAATAAATAAATTATTGATTAAATATTTACTCTTTCTTTGCACTCAATGCGACCAGTTTTTTGTAATATAATAAAATTTGTGTCAGTTGATACTTACAGCGGAACATCTGCTATCTTATCAGCATTTTCCTATCGGCTATATATCCTGTTCGTGCTGGCTGATCTAAGATGTGAATTTAACATTCAACATTATCTTCACCAAAATCTTATACCTAGAGGTATAGATGATCCATTGTAAAACTGAATTTACAAACACATAGAAATCACAATGACAAAAAAACATCAGCAAATTAATATATAATATAACAAGTAATAAATAATATTTTTTTTTAACTGCACAAGAACAAAAATAGTATCTGTCTTATATATTGTGAGTAACAAAAAACATTTTCATAAAAGGAATTTTTGATTAGCATTGCCAATATAAAATAATGTTCTCAAAAAAATTATTTTTTTTTTATAGTCCAGTTTGAAAAAATGGCGCCAAAATATTTTTTTCGGACCAAATTTGCACATTTTTATAATGTCGGCATCCCAATAAATTCTGGATGAAATTATATAATCATTCAGTTCAATTCTTAATGACGTTTCTAGTATGCCAGTAGAACGCCAATCACTTTGCCAATGTCTCGTTGTATGGAAAACACACGAACGAGTTCGTACGGTAAAAAAGAGACTATATTATACAATAGGAGAATGTATGTCGAAAAGAGGTCTAATTAAAATAACATAATCTTTCTTAGACTAAACAAATCAAAATCGTCCAATGTTGATAATCATTAATAATCTCATTTCCATAATAATAATAGTTGGTAATCTCATTTCCATTTCAAAGGTAATTTAAAATTATATTGTTTATTTATTATTGGTTTTATATTTTTTTGCTATGACGTGAATAATATTTTGAGTTAGACAAAGTGTAACTCGATCAATGGATCACCGAGTATATACGGATAGGGGACCTTAGAATATCCATCCTATCCATTTCACCGCTATGTACGTTCAGCCATTTTAAGTGATTCAGCATTTATATGGGACTTTGTGATTTATGTTGTTAGTATAGTTTAGTTTAGTTTGTTTAGTATAGTTGTAACAAGCGTATAAAAATTTCGACGTAGCTTGATGAGAACGTATGGCTTAGTGGTCAGAGCACCTGGTCGGTTTCCAGGAGGCGCGGGTTCGAGTCCCGCTACGTTCAAATTTTTATACGTTTTCTAAATAAGTATTTTTCTTTCCTAAGTGTGGAATAACACTTTAAAAATGTTTAAAAATATTTAAAAAACTTTGTGATTTTTTTGATAAAATCAGATTCTTGAAGAAAATTAGCGTATGGCCCGAGGAAAATTGGCAACGTGACTCTAGTTGCCAATTTTTTTATAATATTTAGATATATATGGATAGGGGATCTTAGTACCTATCCATTTCACCGCTATGTATGTTCAGCTATTTTCAGTGATTCAGCATTTATATGGGACTTTGTGATTTTTTTGATAAAATCTGATTCTTGAAGAAACATGCCAAATATAGCGTTACTTGTGGGGCCTGGGCTGGGTCTGCGATAGTTTAATAAAAGACCTTTCAACTTTTTAATTTGAATAGTCTACTATAGTCAAACAATGTTTGTAGACTAGAGATAATTGTAAAGTTATCCTAGTACAGCCCGTGAATTGGCTAATGAATTGGTTGGTGTTTAATATACACTTTCAGATGCTTTAGAAAAATATATCAATATAATATTTAATTTAAAAAAAAATTGGCAACTAGAGTCACGCTGCCAATATTCCTCGGGCACAAGCTAATTTTCTTCAAGAATCCGATTTTTTCCAAAAACTCACAAATTCCCAAATATCGAGAACCTTCCTCTTTTGAAATCGGTTATAAATAGCATATCAAGAATAATGATGTTGGGGGTGGTAGTATAATATATTTTTTGTTTGCTACAGATTCCTTCATAGGGGAGTCCAACTTGGTCTGGATAGGTATTGATACCTGTTATTATGATAACATTGGTTGATTGGTATTAAATTGAGTATCCATGATAAGCAATTGCGTTTTACAGCTTCACGCTGTATCTCGCACACAGCAGGCTAGACAGAGGCAACCTAGTGATAAGACACTCCGTTCCCTACATTCCGGCGAATTCTGAAGGCATTGCGTGTTACGTGGCGAAACACAATGCCGCGCTTTGCCTCGACAGAACAAAGGAATGAAAATTTAAATTTAAATAAATATTTCCTTTCCTAGAGTGGGGATTAAACCCACATCAAACACACAATAGGTCATGGCACGAAGTGTAACAGGGACAATATAACTACACAATGGAATAAAGAAATGTTATTAATTTATATATTTAAACCAATTTAGAAAATATAGATTTTGATAAAATACACATATATATGATATAACTTATAATAATATATGTATTTTATCATCATCAAAAATATAAAAAAAACTATAAATCAGAGAACCATGTCATTTTTATTTTATCATTTTTATTTTTTAATATTTAGAAACATACTTTTAATAAAATAAATTTGTCAGAACGTCCGATCAAAAACATAACCACCTCAAAGTAATATTTGGAATTCACTTAAAAAATTATACCTCCTGGAAACCGAGCAGGCGCTCTGATCACTAAGCCATACGTTCTCATCAAGCTACATCGAAATTTTTATACACTTGTTACAGCTTATATATGTTATTAGCCTCTCTGTAGAAAGATTTTAACAAATTTCCGCTGCGCAAAGATAATTACTTAGAATTATCGTCTGGCAAGAGAGAATACTATTTATTAAATATTTTTAACATTTTTAAAGTGTTCTTCAATGCTTAAGAAAGAAAAATACTTATTTAGAAAACGTATAAAAATGTTATCGTAGCGGGACTCGAACCTACGTCTCCTGGAAACCCTGATAAACGACGGCAATATAATAAGTCTCAATAAAAATATTACTAACTACGTTTACGTAAGCTACGTTTATAACAACGGTAGCAACAATGTTTGTAAGATTTTTGTTAATGATAGTTTCAATTACGTAGCTCAAATATTCCGCACACGTCCCGCAAGGCTATTTTATAACAGAAGGTAAACCACAGCAACTATAAAACGACTTGAAGTTCGACACTGAACATCAAACGCATTTCTTGCACTCACTTGCTAACAACAAATTAATCAAAAACAAACCAATAATATGTTCAAGCTGGTAAGTAATTATATTTAATATAATATTAAAATGTCTTTTGTCTAGCAACATAATGAAATATATAATACTTTAACTATAAGTATATTATATATTATAAGTTTACTAAATTATTTATAATATTAAATATATTTTTACAGTTGATCCTCGCCTGTTTCCTGGCTTTCGCCGCTGCCAAGCCTCAAGTGCTAGTGTCAGCTCCTGTAGCCGCCGCGTACTCTGCGCCTATAGCTGCAGCGTACTCAGCACCCCTAGCGTACTCCGCCTACTCAGCTTACAGCGCTCCTTATGCCGCCTACTCCGCGTACCCTTACGCGTCTGCTTATCCCGCGTACTACCTTCGTCGTTGATTTAACTATGGAACCGAAAAGCTTAATTACTGACTCAAAATGGTATTAATATATATTTTAAAGTGAAAAAAAATAAATGATTGATAAAATATAATTCAGTCTTTCTTTGCACCCAATTCCACCAGTATTCTTTAATATAATACAAATAGTGTCACTTGATAGCTAACAACGGAACATCTCATAGTCCTATAGTCATTTTATCCGTCGGTAATTTGTCCTGTTCGAGTTGGATGATCTATGATGTCAATTTAACTTTTAACATTATCTTCACAAGCAACACATACGAGTATGTATCTAGTGGTAGTATAAAACATGTTTCATTTCCTCGCACCCGAAATTGTTTTATTGATAAATATATTTTTTTGCTTTTTCTTAGTATTATGTACATTTAGACCAGGACTTTATCTGTATCATTTGGAAGTCACAAATAATAATTAGATTTACACTTTTTTCTTTCTTTTATTTTGCCCCATCGAGTTAGAGGCCAGTCGTGGCACAGGAGCACAAAGTGTGACTGTAAAACCTGTAAAGACTGGTTATGGGTTCGATCCCCACTTGAGGAGATGAAATATTTTTTCAAATTTATATATCCATTTCTTCGCTCTGGTGTCGAAGCAAAGCGCGGCGTTGAGTTGTGCCACTCAACATGCAATGCCTCCAGAATTCGACAAAAAGTGGGAAACGGAGCGTCTTAACACTAGGTTCCCTCTGCCTACCCTACTATGTTCGGGGTACAACGTGAATTTGAAAAAAAGAGTCAAAAAGCTCCATCCAAAGAAAGTGTAAAGATTCATACATTTGAAAACTCCCTTACTTAAAATACGGACGTGTATTTCTCTAAGTATGAACTGAGTAAAGGCGTCTTCATTATGTTAAGTGGTTTGGCTACGTAAAGAAACAAAACACATTCTTTACTCAGGTTTGGCCAGTATCGTTAAATAAAAAAAAACGGAACCTTTATAATTTAGTCACATCCATTTATCTGTCTGTTGTCTATAACAGTCATTTTACTCGGGGACTATACGGTTTGAAAGATAGTAGGTATGTATTTTATAAACCGCTATTCAGTGATGTAGTAAAATTTTGAAACAAGCATGTCGTATGGGAATCATTAGATATACCATCCTAATGGTATGGAGGTTCCTAAGATTTCCTAAGTTTTCTTTCGACGGGGCCTTTCATAAGAGAGCCCGACTCGCTCTTGGCCGGTTTTTTTTTATTTCTTTATATCTTACTTATACAGGATGGAAGTAACTGCGCTCCTTTTACTAAAATATTTCAAACCCATACCTAAAAAAAGAATAATCAAGATTCCTCATCAGTTTAGACGTAGGATTATTATTTTCATTTCATAATTTTTAGTGACTCAGTTATGAATAAATACCAATAACGTAAACACCTACTACTACAAAAATACTAAACATAGCCGATCTGCGACTTTTCATTCTAACAAAAAAAACATACCAGAACGAGAAAAGGATAATTCTCGTTCAATTTAACTCAATTATCTATTTTCTACAATATAACAAAGTTCAACTTCACCGCCTATACCTACCACTCGATTTCGTGAATGAAGCGTGTGCTATGTTGCCGCTTTGATAGGTCAGTGTCTGGGTGCGTAGTTCTTAACAAACGTCGTTTTATTTTACAAACGATAATTTGAGTATTTATTTTGTTTAAAAAAAAACTTTTAAAACTTTTGCAATACCTCTTTTTATTTAATTGTATATATAGAAGTTAAAACTGTGCTTTCATTTGAAGTGGAGAAGATAAAAACACTCTGTATTTGTAAATGAAAAAAAAATATTATAATATATTCGTCTAGTTATTTTTTAGGAATTTTAGGATACACCGTGAAGCTAAAAAAATAAAGTCAATCTAAATTATTTTTTTAAATCAATTATGTGTTATATAAAGATATAATACTATACTGGTAGTGGTTTTATCCAATATATTGTAATATATACATTTAGAATTAGATAAACAGTTTGCTAACTGTGCTAATCTGTGCTCTGAAAAGTAATACAAAAACAAACCAATTTTTAATATTTCAACTTTAACATTTCATTGCGGGAATTGAAATTTTACATACCTAAGCATATTATAATCTTACACAAACCTTTTGAAGGCTTAAAGTTGAAATGTGGTGTGATATAGTATCACTCCACATTTCAAATGTATCAATGAACTCAAATCTCTAAATAGAATATTTTTTTACTTTCCATAGATGAATAACTAAATAACAATTTCTAAAATATTATTTATATTAATAGTCCGTCTGTTTAAGATATTATAGAACTTTCCCTCTTCGATACATAAAAACTAAATATGTTTCTAATTTCCCCCTACGTTATTTTTTTTTCTACAAAGATAATAACTCAACATTTCTTTAATATTTAAAATAAACTGACTTTACTTTATAAAATCCATTTATTTAACTGGAATTCAAATTAAAAAGAAAATAAGTCATTGCTTTTAAGTCATTTTATAGCTTAAAACATAACTTAACCAAGTGATCTAAAAATAAATATTTGAAGTACAGCTTAAAAATTATTGAATATACAAATTTTAAAATATATATATACAAAGTCACGTTTTGTAGACAATCCTGACTTTAGTTAATTATGAATTATAAATAAATTACTTAATAATTATTATTCGAAGCTTAGAATATAACTAGATTTGTTGTTGTAAACAAATTATGTTGGAATAATACCGATAACAGATAAAATATCGTAAATAATTATAAATTCAAAATATATTACGGTAGTATTTATTTATTTTACCTATATTAGTATTTTTTTATCTTTTTGTTGTAAACGATGGAGGCGTTATAAGTCTCATTAAAATGATAGTTTCAATTACGTAGCTTAAATATTCCGCACACGTCCCGCAAGGCTGTTTTATAACAGAAGGTAAACCAAAGCAAAACTATAAAACGACTTGAAGTTCAACACTGAACATCAAACGCATTTCTTGCACTCACTTGCTTACAACAAATTAAAAAAAAAACAAACCAACAATATGTTCAAGCTAGTAAGTAATTATAATATTAAAATGTCTTTTGCCTAGCAAAATCATAAAATATAGTTTAACTGTGATTATTTAATTTTACAAAATTATTTGTAATATTAAATATATTTTTACAGTTGATCCTCGCCTGCTTCCTGGCTTTCGCCGCTGCCAAGCCCCAAGTGCTGGTGTCAGCCCCTGTAGCTGCTGCATATTCGGCGCCTATCGCTGCAGCACACTCAGCACCTGTAGCGTACTCCGCTTACTCAGCTTACAGCGCACCGTACGCCGCCTATTCTGCCTTCCCTTACGCGTCGGCCTATCCAGCGTACTACCTTCGCCGTTAATACATTGAATTTAAATGCACTACAGGAATCTAAACTGAAATCAGAAAGATAATACAACTATCAATAAATGAATTGAATAATATATTTACTTTTTAATTGTACACCTGTATTATAGAAATAATATTATTGTGAAACTTAAATCATGCTAAGCAAACATGACATTTTTAAATGCACTCAGTAATTTTTGTTGTATATTTATTTAATTTGCATAAAATTTTACATTAAGTAAATTATTGTCATGATATTTCTATATTTGCGTTCATAAAATTTTATGAATAAAGATTTTATTTTATTTTATGAAAGTATTTTACATGTTTAAAATTTTCCGCTATTCCACCACACACACCATACCACAGATGACCTACGCAAAACATAAGATATATTATATCTGACTTAAAAGAAAAGAAGAGATTTATTTTTAACATTTTTAAAATGTAATTCCAGATTTATGGAAGAAAATACTTTTTTAGAGAACTTAAAAAAGTTTCAACGTAGACCGTACAAGAAGCGTGGGTTGAAATTCCGCTAGGTAAAAATCTATATACGTTTTCAAAAAAAGTAGATATACACATATCTGCCATTAGCTATTCAGTAACATAAGCTTATTACTGCTTATGATATTTTTCGCTTCTCTTACGCAGGTAAAAATAAATAAAAACCATAATGATAGTTACCTTCTTGAGGCCAGTCGTGGCGCAGCGGCACGACGGTGTGACTGTAAAACCGACTGGTTGTGGGTTCGATCCCCACTCGAGGAGATGAAATATTTACTTAAATTTATATTTCCATTTCTTCGCTCTGGTGTCGAGGTTAAGCGCGGCGTTGAGTTCTGCCACACGCAATCCCTCCAGAATTCGGCAGAAAGTGGGGAACAGAGTGTCTTAACACGAGGTTCCCTCTGCCTACCCTGCTTTGTGCGGGATACAGCGTGAAGATGATTAATTTATTTTATTTAGTTACCTTCTTTATAGAGGAACTAGCTCTTGAGGCTTCGCCTGAGTGGTCAACAAGAAATAGCTACGCGTTGTGTATGACATAGGCCTCTATGGTAAGTAGACAATACAAGATAAGTTTTCGATTCGGACCAGTAGTTCCTCTGATTAGCGCGCTCAACCAAAGAAGTGTTCTTCATAACATTATGTTTAAATTTCATTGTTTTACGAGACCGTCGTGCCTTCGTGGTTGGGCAACTGTAAACGCGACGGTTGTGGGTTTGCTTCCTGTTCGGATGGATTGAATTTTTTAATATTTTCATTTCTTCTTGCGCTCTGGTAACGACGCTAAGCACGGTGTTGCGATCCACCTTCCATCACGCTATGCTGGAGAACGTACTGACTTAACCCTAGGTTCCCAGGTTCTCTCTGCCTACCCTGCTAGGTGAAAATATATAATAATAAATAAATAGTTTTTTAATATTCATATTCTTTTACTATGCTCGTAAAAGTACTTTATAGTGGTATCCTAATCGATAGCAAGTATAAATTAACATGAAGATCAATAGTTAGTATGATATGCATTCTTTGAGCGTACCAACTGACTTGTAACTAAATTCAAGAATACCCCCAAATTTCACAATGATGTACAAGTGACTAACGGTACCATTAAATTGTTTTATTGATTTCTATTTGTCTGTACTTGTTGTCAGGTACTCAAGGTACTTAAAATGTATCATATATCCTATAAGATTTTTAATTATTTATATGTAAAAGGTAAAATGGTAAAGCTAACTAAAAATGTTAATAAGATTTACTTATAAGCTAAGCAATCAATTTATTCACTTTATAGAGTATCAATGAATAAATCGATGAAAAAATATTATTGGGTTCTTGTGTTCGTTTAACAAATTGAAAAATAAAAGCAATTTATTTTTTTTAGTCCGTAAATTTTAAAGCCAGTCGTGGCGCAGGGGCACAAGTGAGTGACTGTAAGCGCGACTGGTTGTAGGTACGATCCCCACTCGAAGAAATGAAATATTCAATATTTTTATTTTCTTCGCTCTGGTGTCGAGGCAAAACGCAGCAATGAGTCAACACGCTATGCCTCCAGAATCCGGCGTAAAATGAGGAACGGAGCTGTGCGTGGGATACAACGTGAAGCTCAATTTTGTTTATTTATTTTTTTAGTTTCACACTATCCTGCGTACAGTAGGGAAAACAGAGTGAACAGTGAATCCAGTGCTACGTTCCGTACTTCGTCTTGTTAGCAAGCGAAAAAATAAAAATATATCTTTAACCCGAGTGGGAATCAAATCCACAACCCGAGTATTTACAGTGAGACGCTGTACCGCTTCGCCACGACGGCCTCGATTACTTAAAAATAATAATATATTTTTAATTATCAATTTCAAATCCTAAATTAAAATAATAATAAAAGGCCAAGTAATAAATGTCCTTTATCTAACTAATATTAACATATTAGGTTTTCTCTCATCAAAAGTCCCAGAACAAGGTGAATTTCAATTGAAAATCGTCAGTACAAAGAACTCTGGAAATAATTTAATTTGAAAATATAAGCAATACTATTTGACTTTAGTATGTAATAAGGTCAACTCTTAGTAAAGTTAGTAAAAATCCAGTTTTCTGCAGTAGGTATTTTGACTTATTGTGTCATTGAATTGACTAAACAACAAACGTAATATGAAGTATATAACGTAATATATTTCTTTTAGAATTTTACTATTTAGTTACTTAATGTGTGAAATTAAGAAACAATTTAATAAATTATAAAATAAGTATACATCTATATTTATATATAATCAGCTTCACGCTGTATCCCGCACACAGCAGGGTAGGCAGAGGGAACCTAGTGTTAAGACACTCCGTTCCCCACTTTCTGCCGAATTCAGGAGGCATTGCGTGTTGAGTGGCAGAACTCAACGCCGCGCTTTGCCTGGACACCAGAGCGAAGAAAGGGAAATATAAATTTAAGTAAATATTTCATCTCTTCGAGTGGGGATCGAACCCACAACCAGTCGGTTTTGCAGTCACATTTTGTGCCCCTGCGCCACGACTGGCCTATATAAATTTATATATTTTATATGAAACATTCTTTATTCATAAAAAAAGAACGTTTCATATATCATCATTACTGGATACTGGACAAACTGGAGCTTTACTGGGAAAAGCGCTATCTAGTTCAATCGATTAGCGAGTTTGCTCTACATTCTCAAATTTCTACCTCTTTTGGAAAGTGGACGTTTATAGCGCCAGGCTGTCGACACGGATTTTCTATTATCCTTGGCTTAGAGTGTAAGCCTATTGAATCCGTTTTTTGTTTTTTTTCCTTATATACATTTTTATACCATCCAAAAGTGTAAAAAAATACAAAATTGACTTTTATTTCATTTCATATAGTTGAGAACACCAATAAATTTTTGAAATTGTAAAAGCCTTTTGTTAATAAATATATATATAATATATTTGTTGTTTGTCTCTCATGATAATTTAGTAATTGGTTGTTAGCAGGTTTACACTTTATGCCGAATTTATGAAAATTGTAAAATAATCTCAAATTGTTTTCTCTTTTGAGGCAGTTCTATAGTTTTAAATTGCATGCGATTCTTAATTCTTGAAATTCCAGAAATTCAATAAGTACCTGAAGCTCTGACTAAACTAAAATTATGAAATCATTTATTTCTTTTATTATTATCATTAACTTTTCAAAATGCAAGAAATGTGTGAAAACCATTGCTTTATCAACGTTTTTTTTTTTCATCTTATAGTAGTTTAATATATAAAAGTCATCTAATAGCAATTTAAATTCTATATGTATATTTAATAAAAGGAAATGTCAGTTCTGCAGATTTTAAAAATACGTATATATATTCATTCGGTCCGTTTATTATATATGTCAACAAAAGCAGTATTTTTTGTTTCTTTGAAACATCGTCTGTTAGTTTGAAAACGTTCATCAAAATATTCGTCGTTTCTTATAAGAAACGTAGTGTCGATCTATAGATCGAAACTATGGATAAACTATGGATTGAAAGTAAACTTATCATTGGAATCTCCTTGCCTACGCACTACGCATAATGACAAATGGGTGAAGATAAAAAATACAATTAGCTAAGTGCGATTTCAGTATTCTGATCATGACGCGCAAGGTCATTTAGAGGAGGAGGAGGAGGTAAAAGATATACAAGTATAAATAGACTTGAGTTCAGTACTGGCTATCAAACGCTTTCTTGTGCTCACTTGTTTACTTTAATCCATTTTAAAACCAATCACCAAAATGTTCAAACTGGTAAGTTATGATTTATATAAAATTATATTTAAATTTTATTCTCTAGAGTTATTAATCTCCTCTTGAGTGGGAATCAAACCCACAACCTTGTGCACGTGCGCCACGACGGCCTCAAGAATAATATTGTGAATAAAAATATTGTATTTTTGCTATTCAACAGTTCTTCCTCATCTGCTTCCTGGCCATCGCCGCGGCAAAGCCCCAGGTGCTAGTATCAGCACCAGTCGCGGCGGCATACTCTGCACCAATTGCTGCAGCTTACTCTGCACCTGTAGCATACTCGGCCTACTCCGCCTACAGCGCTCCTCTGGCTGCCTATTCTGCCTACCCTTATGCTTCCGCTTACCCCGCATACTATCTTCGTCGTTGAACAAATCCAAAGAAATATCCTTGTCTAGTCCAAATATTAAGATGAATATAAATTATATTTATTTAACAAAACCGAATAAATAAATATAAAGTGTTACATTGTTTTATTATACTAATGACATATATTTGACACATGTTCTAACTAATAACATATAGTTCATCTATTTAGTTTGACAAAAAAAACGAAAAAAAATCTATACAGATAATAAACTACTAAATTCCATTCAGGTTAAGGATTTACCGTGTGAGTGACAGGTCCATCGTGTTACAGTGCTGTGCCAGCGACTTGCAACATAAGTGGAGGTTTAAAAGGATTCTTTAAAATGCGCACTAACGCCTGCCATTTCTGTTCGTGCTCCTCTAGCGCCTTCATAAATTATGTATAATATAATACAAAATCTTAGTCTGCAAAGATATTTTTTAAATCACATTATTTAGTCTATAAGAAAATCTTCTTGCTGTAAATTCTTGAAATTTTGCAGCCCAATGACAATACAATATTTTAGCATAAGCAGAAACTTCCTTGCCAGAAAGACCAGAATAAGGAGAATAGTTTATGGCATAGGCATTTATGAATTTATTATTGACCAGCTTCATGCTTTTGCCTCGACATTAGAACAAAGAAATGAAAATATAAATGTAAATAAATATTTAATTACCTCGAGTGGGGATCGAACCCACAACCAGTCGATTTTACAGTCACACATTGTGCCCCTCAGCCACGACTGGCCTTATATTTACTATTGGCTTTTTAAAGTCCCATAAGATTATTTATCAATACTAGTAACATATACTTTGACAATATTGAAATGCCACGATAATGTATAAATCAATTTTTGGAAACATTTCAAATTTTTGAGTAATTAATTATATGAAAAGGTGACCATTAAGAGATATTCAAATAAATACGTCAAACACGTCTAAGATTTTGTCTGCGAGGGAATGAGATGATATAGACAAATAATGTACAATAAAGTGTAAAATTATTTATAATATAATTAATTATGACACCATTATGACACAGTCGTCAAATCGGGGGAACTGTTATATTTAAATCGTATTCATATTCTTTCGGTCTTGTTTCGCCAATTAACACGAAATGTCTCGAAATGAAGAGGGAAGTAGAGAACACAGTGTGATAGTACTAGCCTCCCTCTACAAACTCTGCTATGTACAATATTCATTGATAAAAAACCAACAATATACCATTTTTTAGAGATTTAAGGCACATCTATGGTTCTACTAACTTTTAAAAACTTTTTAAAATTTCAAAATAATGATAAAAGACTTTGAAAGATTAATTCTTTTAGCACTTACGACATTACTTTCTCATACTCGCGCCTCATTATTGCTTACTGCTCACAGTGCTTTATAAATTATAAAGATTGATTGAAATTATTGGAATTAGGTAAAAAATCAATAGAAAAATATTAAGTGGAATAAAAACTACGAGCCATATTTATTCATCCATCCTCCACCACTCATTCGTTTTTCGTTCATATAGGGGATATATGTAATTTTTTTTATAGAATTTTTATGAATACCTTAATTCCAGTTTCCTTCAAGATTCTGGAGCTTCGCATCAGGTGTTCAAGAACTTTAATTTTATGACATCATCAGAAACTTTTCTTGAGGCGTCATATTCATATCTCAAGGTTTAACTGGGATGTTAGGGTTTTAAAATACGTTTTCGGGTTTTTTACGCCAACAAAAAAATGCTATGTATTTGTTAAGGTGCTAAAAGTATACCTCTTAAAGATAAGACAGGCTGCTGCGGTTTCATATCAGATATTTAGCTCTGTGAGATAAATTATAGCCTATATTTTTAGCAGGAGTGTGAGATAAATTATAGCCTATATTTTTAGCAGGAGGTATTACGCACAAAAAAAATATTAAAGTAGTCCTGTACTCTTTGCGTAACTCGAGAACAACATACAAGGAAAGAGCCAGACAGAAAGATAAAAGAAGAAGAAGTTTGAACGAGACTAGAAATTAATTTTATTTTATATTCAATT
The DNA here is from genome assembly GCA_013403705.1 of Heliconius hermathena. Lineage (NCBI taxonomy): Eukaryota > Metazoa > Arthropoda > Insecta > Lepidoptera > Nymphalidae > Heliconius > Heliconius hermathena. The sequence goes on along the minus strand of JAAIXJ010000151.1, from coordinate 168,086 downwards.
GACCCCTCTTAGATACTATGTATCCATTTAGACTTTCGACACTTATTTTAAGGCGATTCTTGAGGAATTGCTTCGCGCTTCGCCTCGTTATCATCGGATCGGAGGAAGAAAACGTATTAAATGTGGCATTCACTGAGTGAGAGTGCAATCTAAAACCGTTGCGTTTACAGTAACACACTTGTGCCTCTGTTAGCATTAAATATTTAATATTTTAATTTCCTTGCTCTTATAACAAGGCAAAGCGCGGCGTTGAGATCCGCCACTCAGCACGCAATATCTAAAGAATTAATATATAAATTAATTTCCTCGGCGGAAAAAAACGACAAAAACAAAGACAAAGATTTTTTGTCAGGGTGGCAAATTTATAAGTGCTTATTACCACTATTACTTTTTAACTAAGCCTTATGTAGCCTCATATTCTACCGCCCAGGACAAATTGTCAAAAGCTTAAAAAGTGAAGAACAGACATCAGTAAATGTAAAATGTATGTAAATTTAAACTTCACGCTATATCCCGCACACAGCAGGGTAGACAGAGAGAACCTAGTGTTAACACACTTCGTTCGGATCGAACCCACAACCAGTCGGTTTTACAGTCACACTTCGTGCCGCTGCGCCACGTCTGGCCTCAAGACTGTATGTAAAGATAGTATGTAAGATAATTATCATAAATTCATGGTTTTAAATGACATCAATTTATTAAAATAATTAGTAGATTCAAGGTTGTCCTCAGACATCCTTCAAATAGAAGACCTAAGATAAATACAAATATAATTTCCTTCCATACATCGAGGCTAATCCCTATTAAAAGTATACTAACGTCCAGATACGTTGCGTACGATTCGTATGCGGCCTTCATTACTGTAGTATAAAATTGACTACAACTCTCAGAGAAACATCATTCAGCTCAGCAAAAGCACTTGATAAACTACCAAAATGTTCAAATTTGTAAGTTGTACTTAATATAATTATGTATTTAGTAAAATCAGCATTCAAGCTGTATCCCACACAAAGCAGGGTAGGCAGAGGGAACCTAGTGTTAACACACTCCGTTCCCCACTTTCTGCCGAGTTCTGGAGGCATTGCGTGTTGAGTGGCAGAACTCAACGCCGCGCTTTGCCTCGACACCAGAGCGAAGAAATGGAAATATAAATTTAAGTAAATATTTAATTTCCTCGAGTGGGGATCGAACCCACAACCAGTCGGTTTTACAGTCATACTTTATGCCTCTGCGCCACGACTGACCTCTATGTATTTAGTATTGTAAAGAAATTAAAAACCGCTCCAAAATTAAGGTAATCAAAAGTGTTTGAAAATATTATGTTATAATAAATATATTATTTAAATATATTTTTATAATTTGTTAGAGCATTTCTTCGTTGTTATTTTTTGTCTTTGGCATGTATTTAATGTATTTTTTTATTTCTTGATATACAAAATAAATATATAAGGAGATACTGCAGTCCTGGTGTTCATTCAAATAATAGACGATCAATGACAGAAAACGTAGCAAGTGCATGTATGCAATGATTGTGGGTTCAATTTTCACTCGGGGGAATCATTATGTTTTAGAATTGTTTTAGAATTATTTATATTTTAATTATTCCGCTCAAGTAGACAAAGCGTAGCGTTAAATTCCGCTATTTATAAAATAATGCTTTGAATATAATTATGTAAACCATTATGTTTATTTTAAAATAATATCTCCAATATATTTTATTACAGATCGTATTTGCTTGCTTTTTGGCTTTGGCCGCAGCAAAACCCCTGGTCTCCGTGGCTTACACTGCTCCTGTAGCCGCAGCGTACACAGCTCCTGTTGCTGCAGCTTATGCAGCACCTGTTGCTTATTCAGCATACAGCGCACCGATTGCTGCATATTCAGCATACTCATACTCTTCTCCGTACTCTGCCTATTATTTCCGTTGAGAAATTGAAACTGGACTGCATTACTGACAGAAATGGCAAAAATACTTTATATAAGTATATTGAAATAAAATGTTAAAGTATACTGTTACATGATCATTTCATTTAAAATCTTTTTTTTATTTATATAACATACATACCTAATAAAAATGTTAAAATAGTAGGTATATATATGTAATTAAATTGACCTACGCAACCATAATAACAACAAATAAAAAAAAGTTCATTTATTATTAAGAACGTACAGAAAGTACTAAAGTACTACTTGGGCCCATACATTCATATATGTAATATATAATTATTGGTCTAATTAATTCCTAGCTAGATAAGTTAAAGTTCAAATAAGTTTGAGAAATGAAAATGAAAAAAACATGAAATCGATAAGTTACAAAAAATAACAAATAGGGTCTTTTAATTTTATGACACTATACTTGTGCCACATATGCTCCTATTCGACCTTATATCCCCAGGCGTTCTTGGTTTTTTTCTCATAGATTAACTATTTGTCGCTTGCGCCCAGGACATGCATGTAAACCTGCACACGGTTCCCTCTGCCTACCCCGCTGTGTCCGGGATACACCGTGAGGCTGATTTATTTCTAGTCTTTTGTGTATTTTTTGTAATATAGTGGTATATTTTTTTTACAATTTGTGACATTTTCAGTAACTTCTCATTTATGCTCAATACAAAAAATATACATTAAATGGATTTTATTGGAACTTTGCGTAATGGAAAGTGAAAAAAATACAGTATTTTCTTTATACATATTATATAAAGAAAATACTGTATTTTTTATATATATATGTGTATATATATATATATATATATATATATATATATATATATATATATATATATATAAACAAAGTATTTGTTCCTATGACTTGCCAACTATAACTCAAATGCTTAATATATAATACATATGAACTCTAATATAACAAAGCATTAAATCATAATATTTAGTTAAAATTTAGCTTATAATTTATAGTTATATTATAATAAAATCGTAACGGATCGGTGTATATAAATTGAAAATATATCAGAAAAACTGTTTTTTAATAACTTTTAAAATTTGTGTTTGTGTGTTTGATCACAAGATTTCTAGTTTTCATTATTGGTTTTTAAGTGAGGCTTGCCAGAAAGCTGCAATTAACATTTAGTGTTTGCTTTACTTCAAGCGGTTCATATATAAAAATACAACTGTTTCATTAAATTGGGTGAATCTAATTTAATTGCTTCAATGTTTTGTTCTTGACATCGTTTGTAAGATTATTATTTGTATGATCGTAGAAAAAAATTGAGATTGTATGATGATAGAAAACACAGACATTTCAATATTCAGGATCGGAATTGGAATTTACGCGGAAGAAACTGCGCTTGCTATGCGCCCATGTTTAAATAGATGTGACATAACTTTTATTTTTCTTTTAAATATAAGTTTTGCAAATCAAATATTTTTTTTTTCGATCTTGAGGTTATTGCTGTTAGCCCTATTGGCTTTAAGCGACACCGGTGGGGAGGGAAGAGGGTACTAGAGGGAGAGAGTGTTTTATCAAGTGCATATAGTTATTTACATGATACCAATATACAAATATACAATTTTGAAATTTTTATCTGTCTATCCTTATGTTTAATTCTAACTGGGACCAACGAAAACAAATATAATGGGAGTGAGGTTATTCTTTTATATCCAAGTGTTTTTACGAAATGGGAATTATCGCGGGAAAGAATGTTTGCATCGACTACCTAGATAGATGTCAACATAAACAAAACACAAACAACTTAAAACAAAAGATTTAAATTATGATTTATTTATTGCATAACAGTATAAATATTTTTTTTTTCTTAAATACACTTTATTAAAGCGCTAGTCTGAACAATAAAAATAGGGTAAGGATGGCTATTATGAGATAGGCGCCAAATATGAGATAGCTAGGTATTCGTCAAACTATTCATGTCAGCTATTTGGCGTTAATAATGCACGAATTGACACAGCAATAGTGCTAAACTTCTGGCAGTGTGCGCCGGCCACCGGCGATCTGGGGGTGTGTGCGCGCAGGTTAATACATTTGCATAAAAACAACTATTTTTCATCAAATGTTTACAAGTTATGTAACAACTTTATTATTTCGTTAAAAGCTATTAATATATATTTTATTTGTAACTAATATGATCAATTTTAAGATGTAAATGCAGTTTTGTTGTGTTTTCTTTTTGAAACAAAAAAAAGGCATCCATTTTGTAAAACTGTTGTTTTCCTAATATGAGATATGTAGGGGTTCCTAAAATGGGATATTGTGGTATACAAAAAGAGCAATTTTTATAGGTGATGGGTTAAGCTGCCAAACGATTTGGTGTTCCTAAAGGTACCCTTGAGCGCTATGTAAAAAAAGATGTCCCTGTAGAAGATCTTGTTCAGGTTCGTATGGAGAGACGACCAGCCTTACCTATTGATTTAGAAGCCGAGCTGGAAAGTTATTGCAAAGAAGGAAAGTATAAGAATTTACTAGAAGAATACCTAAATTAAAAGCAAGAAAAAGAAAATAAGAAAGCAGAAGAAACGGACAAATAAAAAGCAGCATACAATGACAAAAAAAGCTTTTAAAAAGAAGAAAGTTGAAGAAGTTAGATCCAATTCCGAAGACAATGACATGCCTGAGCTCGCAGATAGCATTGGGGTTGAATATGATGCTGAATGTCCTCATGAGGATTGTGGAGATGTCGCATCGAATCGTTTTGTGTTCTTTATGTTTAGATATAAGTCATGGTAAGAAGACTGAAGCTAGTCTATAATTTAATAATTAAAGTACCAAAATATTGAGACTGATGTTCTATAATATTTAATTAAAAAGTTACAACAAACATGTGATTATAATTAATATTGTTTTTATGTTTAACACCCCTAAAATTTCATATTTAATAATCTTATATTAGAACCCCTAGTATCTCATAATAGGATTGCCTTGAACTTCTTTTCTATAATTTTTTACTTTTTGCAACACTACCAGAATAGAATATTGTATTTAGCACTAAATAGCTATTACATATTTTAAGTAAGTTAAATTTCCTATCTAAAACTAAATCTCAAAAAGCTTTAAAAGTATCAGTATAGTTTTTATAGTCAAAAATGGAAATGGTATAATAGGCATCTTTACCCTATATACTTCCATTTAAGATAAAGAGAAAATATTTTTTTTATAGAACAGCGATAAAAAAAAGAACATAAAGGAGACTGAAACTTTTGGGCCTAAACGTAAAGAATTGAGATGTGATCTAAAAAATTACTATTTTTTTTTATTTTTAGAATAGCAAATAATAAATTAATTGACATTCTGGAAGTGGAGAAAAATGAAAAGAATAAGATTTAGATCCTTAATCGATTAAAGTCAATCATATTTTAAATCAGAGATGTGACAGCTGATTGACTGACACCTTATCTAATGATTTTTTGCATTTTTGCTTCTATTTGGCATCGCAAAATCAGGCCATTAAATAAAAAAACATAAAAAAAAACATTTGCTTCTGTCATTACGTTCGTGTAGATGCGTTTTGAGTGTTTTCCCGTTTGTTTGATATTTTCAACGACTACTGCTTTGTTTTTCTCGGATTTTGACTCTGTCTACTTTGTACGACCCTCGTTTCCCCATTGGACTCTGAAATCTTTTGGATCTCACGACCGCCACGCTATGGATATGAATCGCTGTGTGAATTGTGGGTTAGCCAATGGACACTGCAATACCCTAGTCCGACGACCTTTAGACGACGAAAATCACCACAATCTGGTTACTTAGAGGTGTGATATAATCCCGACATATAAGCAGGAAAATATATTTCTGTTACATTTTAGTTGACAGCTTTCGTAGAGGACGGGAAGCTATTGCTATGAAATACTGCAATTGTGTTGTAGGAAGACGAATGGTAGGCTGCTGTGCTTATGTTATGAGTATTATATGGTACCTTAGTTGGGCTAGGTACCAAAATAATTTAGTTCCACCTGCACACTTCTTAGATGACATTTTAATAATAGACGAAGAATAAAATATTCATTAAAATGTGTTTTATTTATAAATAATAAACATTAACGCTTAAACAACTCAGTAATCACATATTTTATAGAAGTTGATGTTCAAGAAATTGTGCTGCGAACTTAACCTCACTTTTATCAAATCTCTAATTACTCAGCTCTCAGATTGCCAAAATTTATATAGATTTCAGGGAGAGAATGATGTACCTATATCTATTAAATCATACCATTTTCATCTCTTTACATTCTGGGCCCAAAAATGTATGGAATAGTTTCAGTTTCCTTAACTTTTGCCTTTGTATACACTTTTGCCATGCCATTGCTTGCCATTTTCACATTCTTATTTTTATGAATTCAGTTAGCACAAATATGTACAAATGAGTGGAATGTGGAATCGAACCCACAACCCGTCGATTTACAGTCACACTTTGTGCCCCTGCGCCACGACTGGCCTCTGGTATTACAAAAACAAAAATGTAGAATTGACTTTGCTGTTTAAGTCTCAGCATACCTTCAAGTATAATAGGCGGTTAAAGACAATGCCTTTTAAAATATGACACTTGGCACATCCATGCAATTTATTTGAATAATATTCATTAGAAATAGATACTACCTACATGTAGCATCTAAATATATTAATAAGTTTTTGCTACATGTATCTATGCCGGCATTTCAATTTAACGTATTGTTAGCTTCATTTAGAGCAGGGGTTCCCAACCTTTTCCTGCTCAAGGACCACTTTCATATCATTCTTGCTACCAGGGACCACTATATATTTTAAAAACAAACTGTAATAATTAAACAAAAACAACAATACTCAATAGGAATATAAGAATTTATAACATTTTAAGAGAAATTTCTGTTCCCCGTGAGGCCGTCGTGACGCAGTGGCACAAGCGTGTGACTGTAAACGACGGTTGTGGGTTCGATTCCTACTCGGGGAAATGAATAATTATTTATTAATATTTTCATTTCGCTTTAGTAACAAAGGTAACAAAACGCGCCGTTGAGTTCTGTACTCAACACACAATGCCTCGGAAATTCGGAGGAAAGTGAGAGAACGGAATGTTTTGATATTAGATTCCCTATGCCTGCTGAAGGACATTCTAAGGACATAATTTAAGACCCCTGTGATGGCTAACTATTTACGGGTTCCATTTTGCGAAACAATTGACAGTTTGATTATTTTGGAAATAATCCAAAATAATGGAATATATCCAAAATAATATGATACAACTAGAAAAATTACACAACAAACGTCGAAAGTAATCGTTTATAAAATTTTCGAAACCATATCAGTATATTTATCATAACATACAATAAAGCATCGTGACGAATAGGTATATCATAGCACTAAATCAGGAAAACCATGAATGATCCGTAAAGATCTAAATTAAATAGTTACATTGACCTCCAGCTGTTGCAACGAAGTGTAGCAGCTTAGCCCAGACACGCGCACACTGACCTCTGACGCAATGTGTGAACGAGCATCGCATTGTGAGAAGGACGGTTAATGCAATAAAGTGACAAGCTTGCTTATTAATAAATATTTCATATAAAATATATTTAATGAGATCATTCGTGGCGGCAGGGCACAAGTGTGTGACTGTAAACGCGACTGTGACAAAGCGCGGCGTTAAGTTCCTCCACTCAACACGCAATTCATTCTGAATTCGGTGGAAATTGGGGAACGGAGTGTCTTAACACTGAGTTCCCTCTGCCTACCCTGCTGTGTGCGAGATACAGCATGAAGCTGATTTATTTATTTATTAATATATGTAATTCGTGAAATTTAAGCTACAGATATTCTAATAATGAAAAGAAGGTACTGATGTTTTTTTTATGAATAAAAATTATTTAGAGACATGATCATATTGTCCTTTATAAATCCCTGGCTGCGAAGGATAGTTTTGTGACAGATTAAGCTAATACCTTCAATCTACCTATCCCATTGTAAATTTTGTTATATCTATTAAAATAAAATAAATCAAATAAATCAGCTTCACGATGCGCACAGCCCGCACACAGCAGGGTAGGCAGAGGGAACCTATTGTTAAGACACTCCGTTCCCCACTTTCTGCTGAATTCTGGAGGCATTGCGTGTTGAGTGGCAGAACTCAACGCCGCGCTTAGCCTCGACAGAAGAGCGAAGAAATGGAAATATAAATTTAAATAAATATTTCATCCCTTCGAGTGGGGATCGAACCCACAACCAGTCGGTTTTTACAGTCACACCTCATGCCGCTGCGCCACGACTGGCCTCAAACTGGCACTATCTATTAAAATAATTAAAATGTAACTGATGAAATACTATTATCGGAGGCATTAATAAAATAGTGATAAGTAAAATAGTGATTTTAAAATTTATGTTTTATATCTTCATGTATTTCATTGTCTTTTGATTCACTATAAATCGACATTCAATATAGGAAAAAATAATAATAGAGAAATCTATACAGGAAGTACAGCAACTTTTTTTTTTATAAATACTACTTATACAGTATGCACATCGACGCCGATACATCTATTATTTTAGCATCTGACGTCACATTTCGCTTCGAGTTTCAGCCAATGTAGATGCAGTTCATAATTCAGAATTTTCTGCTTTCTTTTTCACTTTTGATAGAGTATTTTATGAATTTTGTGCAATAAATTATTATTCATTTCCCTGCTCTTGTGAGACAAATCGCTGCGTTAAGCGACACACTCAACACACAATATCTCGAATTAGAGTAAAAAATTACGAACTAGAAAAAAAAAATATGAATACTTATAGCATAACGCGATCTCAAACATTTGTCTTGAATTCGGGGCAGCAAAGCCTCTCTGCGTAAGTTAGGAAACAATCAAAATCATGTCGAGAATAAAGTCCTTCTAGTATTTAAACCAAACACATTCTGTCACTAGCATCATTCACTTTCTGCTTTTGTCAAAGCAAACAAACCAAACAACCCTTAAAAATGTTCAAACAGGTAAATATTTATTACAATTAAAAGAGTACAGTACAGTATAATTAAATTAGGTTAACGCTTTCGTAGGAAAGGATTTTGTAACTTCAAATTCTCTAGTAATATTTATGTTAAGGAGTAACTAGTTTTTAACTTTAAATTAAATAAAGTTCGGTGGTGAGTTTCAATATGGTCACATCTTGTCTTCAAACTTAGATAAAGTTATAAATGGATATATACGATTAATTCTTATTTATGTACATATTTAATCTTAATCACATTTAAATTTAAATATTGATTTATTTCAAAGGTAATCTTCGCTGCCCTTCTCGCCGTCGTGGCCGCTAAACCTGGCATCCATTCCATTGCATACTCTTCACCTATTGTTGCTGCACCTGCCGTAGCTGCATATAGTGCTCCCGCTATTGCTGCATACGCCGCACCTGTAGCTGCTTATAGCGCAGCATACAGTGCCCCACTAGCTGCAGCTTATTCTGCACCGGTTGCTGCTGCCTACTCTGCGTACTCTCCCGTTGCGTACTCTTCTCCAATAGTTGCTGCAGCCTACAAAGCTCCAGTTTTCCTTAAGTGAGAAAGTGTTAAGTGTGTCTTTGTAATGTGAACATTTAATTAAACGACTGTAATGCTTTAAAATGTGTTTATTTTTATTTAAAAATTCATAAGTATTTTCATTTATATATTAATACCCATTTTTACTTTACTTAAAGCATGATCATAATTATAGTATGTATCTAAAATAATTTATTACACTTTGTTACCTCAGATCAAAGCGCGGTTGAGTCCTGCCACTCAACCCGCAATGCCTCCAGAATTCGGCAGAAAATGGGGAACGGAGTGTCTTAACACTAGGTTCCCTCTGCCTACCCTGCTGTGTGCGGGATACAGCGTGAAGCTGATTGTTACCTCAAATTCTAAACAAATTAAAACAATTCATCCACAAAATGATTATTAAGCCGTTTATTTTTAAAATGTGTCATAACAAGCTGCAAATAGATGCAGCCTGTATGTGGGTTTGACATCATTGCTTTGAATATATACAAATGTACACCATTTGTACCTACGTATATTGTTATGTTATAACATAGTTAATAGTATCTATTTGGCAGGTGCTATTTTAAGCGAATGACAATGGAACAGTATATTACATACATATGACACATCATTCTATAGGAATTAAATAGAGTCTAGTTTTTTGAACATACAAGGAGTGTGTGATGTCACCATAAACTCTTTTTTTTTTTTATAAACGAATACTGATACCACGTTGTCTATAAGCTGTAGAAAATTGAATGTGATTTTTTATCTACAATCTGTAAAAAGTTCTATGTGACATTTACACATTTTGGAGTATACTTATTTTTATACCTTAGCATCCATTATAAAAAATTAAATTAAATTAACTTCACGCTGTATCCTGCAGAAAGCAGCTTAGACAGAGGGAACCTAGTGCTAAGACACCGTTCCCCACTTTCCGCCGAATTAGCATCCATTCTAAAAAAATCTAATTAAATTAGCTTCACGCTGTATCCCGCACACAGCGGTTTAGGCAGAGGGAACCTAAGGGTGAACCCCCTGAGGGTGTTAAGATTCCTTTCCCCAATTTCTGCCGAATTCCGGAGGCATTGCGTGTTGAGTGGCGGAACTCAACGCCGCGATTTGCATCGACACCAGAGCGAGGAAATGAAAATATAAATTTAAATAAATATTTCATTTCCTCGAGTCAAATCCACAACTAGTCACGTTTTCTGTCACACTTTCGGCCTCTCATCCATTATAAATACCTATTTGTCAAATATCAAAACTATCGTCATCACACCTTATATATAAGTACTAATAAAAAGTTTTAGAATACCTATTTACCCACCAGTTAGTTAATTGATAGTATTTATTTCAAAATGTACCATTTTGAATTTCTATAAGTTTTTGATTACACCGCGAATCTCATGCAAAATACAGCAAAAACGATGACGATAAAAAATAAAGAAATTAGAGTTTTTCTGTGCTCAAGGGACAAAGTTCAAGAGGCTGTAGACCGAATATTTGATATTAATTTCAAATTGCAACCTCCACGTGATCTTGCAATACAGACAGATAGATAAACAAAGTGATCCTATGCAGTATATTGTATACAGTATGTTCTATTTTTCCTTTTGAATTATTGAAAATCCCGATCACAAAACTTATTTATGTACTAGAAATATACATAAACTACGAAAAAATTTAACTTATTTATTTAATCACAATACATTTATCTTATTTCTAACTATATAAATTTGAATAAGTATTATAACACATTTCATAATGTAATTTTCCTCCAGTACTACAGTACAGTATCTACTAGTATCTGATTATATTGGTTTTTGTTTCCATCTCCACTCGTTGGAATGCTGATGTTTAAATAAATTTCTTTTCTCTTATAGCAAGACCATGTCTACCGATACCGAAGTATAAATTATTGAACGGGAAGTAAAAAAATGTTTGTAATCAAAAATTTTAAGAATTTTTTAACGCACTTAATAATACTAAACCAAAAACCAAGATATTATGAAAAGTTATTATGATATTAGATAAACTTATTGTGGTAACTTAAGATTTAAATTGGTTAAATTAATTTACGAAATCACATATTATGTTAATGTTGTAGCCATATGGTGGCTGGGTCAGTTTTAGTTAAATCATATTGAAAGTTACTAACCTATTTTGATGGGTTAATATTGATTAAAAATAAAAATAAAAATAAATCAGCTTCACGCTGTATCCCGCACACAGCAGGGTAGGCGGAGGGAACCTAGTGTTAAGACACTCCGTTCCCCACTTTCTGCCGAATTCAGGAAACATTGCGTGTTGAGTGGCAGAACTCAACGCCGCGCTTAACCTCGACACCAGAGCGAAGAAATGGAAATATAAATTTAAGTAAATATTTCATCTCCTCGAGTGGGGATCGAACCCACAACCAGTCGGTTT
>JAAIXJ010000151.1:135163-153357 GCA_013403705.1 Heliconius hermathena | reverse complement strand
ATTTCTTCGCTCTGGTGTCGAGGTTAAGCGCGGCGTTGAGTTCTGCCACTCAACACGCAATGCCTCCAGAATTCGGCAGAAAGTGGGGAACGGAGTGTCTTAACACTAGGTTCCCTCTGCCTACCCTGCTGTGTGCGGGATACAGCGTGAAGCTAATTTATTTTATTTTTTTTTAAATATTGCACAAATTTTATAATATTATAAGATTTTGTATACTTAACTGATATTTCTTTTTACTTTTGCAGGTGATTTTCTTCGCTCTCTTGGCTGTGGCTTTCGCCAAGCCCTTAGTGTATACTGCACCATTTGCCGCGGCGTACACGGCTCCCGTAGCTGCAGCGTACACTGCACCCGTAGCGTACTCATCTTACAGCGCGTACTCTCCCTTTGCTTACTCCGCCTACTCATACGCATCTCCTTATTCTTACTACCTTTGAGAAATAAAACGACTCATTTAAACAGGCTCTCGGAAAAATCACAACAAAATGGATTATTTAATATATTTATTATGTTTGAACGTAATAAATAGCAATTAAAAAATAGATCTTTTTTTTTAAACATTTTTAAAGTGTTATTCCACACTTAGGAAAGAAAAATACTTATTTAGAAAACGTATAAAAATTTGAACGCAGCAAAATTTGAAAAAAAATTTTTATACGTTTTCTAAATAAGTATAGATCTTTTTTATTTCCTCAATAAATAACAATTTAATTTCTTAAAGACCATGGTGGCGCAGTGGCACAAATATTTTACTGTAAGCACGACAAGTGTGAATTAGTAGAGAAAAGTGGGGAACAGAGTATTACTACGGAGTTGAATACTAGATTCACTCTGCCTACCCTTCTATATGCGGGACACAACGTGCAACCGTATATAATTTCTTAAATTCTTTATATATCAAATATAGTTTTTTTTCTTCACCACTTTAAATGAAAACACAGTTTTAACTACTCTATAAAAGCCTAATACAATTAAAACGAAAGAAATTTTATCAAAAATGAAAAATTGAATTTATAAAAAAAAAATACATAATAAAATTATCATTATATTAAAATAAAACGCCATTTGTCAAGAATGATGCACACAGGCAAAAATCAATCAAAGCGACAACGTCGCAGACGCCTCATCACGAAATCGAGTCGTAGCTATTGGCGGTAAAGTTGAACGTTGTTTATTATAGAAAAAGCTATTGTGTAAAATAGAAAGAGAGATATCCCTTTCTTGATCTGGTATGTTTTTTAAAAAATGAACAGTGGCAGATCGATGTAATCACCAGCAGTAGTTATTTTACTTTTACACATATTGCTATATAGGACTGGACATATGTCCAGGAGTGTTCGCAAATCACAATGTCTATATTTTGTAGATATTATATAATTCTATTAGTTTAATGATATATAGTATATACATATAATATATTAGCTTATTATATCCATTTAGCGGGAATAATAAAAAAATATTCCATAATTCGTTTTAAAACTAATACGTCAAAACATAACACTAACTGGTTATCAACAAATAATAGGTTAATACTTTAATTATAATTATTGTTTTTTGTTACCATATAACAAAAACTCTTAATGGCAACCCATACAAAATCTGTGTGAATCCTGATAACTACTAGTCCGGAAATCATCAGTTTTGGGCCCTCTCAGAGGCTGCACTTGGCAACTTTAGCCAGCCAGGAAATCTTAATTCATACGGCGAAAGAGAAAGCTGACCTCCTAGGCACTCTCTTTGCCTCGAACTCGACAATGGATGAACAAGGAACAACGCCGCCGACTATTCCGCAGTTAAGTTCAGCCAAAAAGTTTTTAGGCGAGTTTTGTCTTCTTGGACAACCACAAGACGAGTGGGCCAGATGACATCTCTCTTTTAGTATTCTGATCATATGCTCCTGGAAACATACCCGTGCTAAGGCGTTTGTTTCGGCACTCTTACTCAGTTGGCGTAGTGAGAAGACTCGTGGAAGGGCGCTTATATCCCCAATCTACAGGCCTACTGCAACCACCTCTCTACTCTCAAAAGTGATGGAAAGCTTAATAAATAGCCAGCTCTTGGTGTATGTAGAGGATCATCGATTGATGAATGTCAATATTGGCTTATGCCATGGTCGCTCAAACGGTGAATCTTTTTTGGCTTACCTAACCCACCGCTGGGCTGCGGCTATCGAAGCAAAGTAGAGAGAGGGTTTGGCAGTTAATCTAGACATGGTGAAGGCCGTCGATCGAATATAGCACGAGGCGCTCCTTACAAAACTTACTCCAGCCCTTCACAGATCATCATCAGACATCGTGCATCAGTATCATCAGTCACGGGATCGTCGGTGGCGGTGATCACTTACTTACCTTGGAGGTCACTCATACGCTCATTTACCTTGTATTTTTTCATAAAAAAGGGCACCGCCGCGCGCTATTCTGCAGTTTGCTGGTCAATTTGTTGTTTCGCTTCGTATGATTGACAATTTGTCGTGTTGTAAGCAAAGCAAAGCAAGTTAATGTTTAAACATAAACCAAATAAATCTAAGATAACAATCTTTGATCAACTTCTACGAAAATTTTATTGATTTAAATGTTTTTCAAACAGATAAATCCTAATTGTAATAAAAATTGTCCGATTTCTTTAAAAATCTTCAACAAGTACAAAATGTAAAAAGTTTATACTAATGAACTGATGTGTTTTATACAAAATTTAGAGCACAAAGATGTTGAATGACCCAATGAGAACGATGTAGAAACCAAAAAACTCAGGTGTCATGGACCGAAGATTTTTTATCGGAGGAAGTTTGTTTTGTTCGTAATAATGCTTAAGAATGTAATATTTATACTTTACGCAGTGTTGAATACTATCTTGTATCAATTAAGTTTATTAAAATGAATATTAAACGGAATACATTAAAATAAAATGCATATATCAATGTTTACGTAAGCATACTAAGTAGTAAGCATACAGGGGGGGGAGGGGTAAGAGGATTGCTTACTTTTGCTGACATATGGGAGGGGGGAGTAAAAAATTGTAATAAATCTGATCTCTCTTACGTAATACTTGAAAACCTGATTAGAATATGCAGGGCATTACCCTGCGATTGCTAATTCTTCACGCGCTTCCATCAAAGCTCGTTTCTTTTTCAGAGACGAGCTACTCTCTCCCCTCCCCGCCAGATGACGTTGTAAAGACCATCCCAGATCAACAGCAGTATAGCCAAGTCGAAAAAAAAAATACTTGAACGGCCCCTAATTGGCAACTCTCAAACACCAAGCTGTCTCTCATTTTCACAAATCACAATGTAAGAAGTTGATACATATAAACTTAAAATTGAATCGCCTTTTTTAAAATAAAAAAACTGGTCAAGTTTGAGTCGGACTCGAGGCCGAGGGCTACCAATTTCCAATTATCAGAATTGTAGGTCAACGGAATTTTGACGGGATTTTCTAAGTATACGTCTCTATAATAGTATTCCGCAACGTGTTTTAAAATTGACTCTGGAGAAATTTAAAGCAGCTGTAAAAACAACGTTAATTAGGAAAGCTTATTATACTGTCCAAGAATTTTTGAAGAATAAAAATGTTTTTAATTAAGATTATTTGAAATTTATGCAGGATATCCACCATTGTATTGTTGTATTAAGCAATAAAATTGTAACCTGAATATTGAAAAGAACAACTGTTGAGTTTCTAGCCGGCTCTTCTCAGCAAAACCGCCTTACGTACCTGTGGTAGCTTTGTGTTCATTCGATGTAGACCTGAATATTTGATATTAATTTCAGCTTGATACCTCCACGCAATCTCGAGAAAAAATTATCTTGACAGACGGACAGATGCCTAACAAAGATTTTTAAAACAATCAAATCAAATCGATTAAATCGTTTCCTTTTACGGTACAAAATTGTAAAAATAGTAAAATAATCGTAGAAAACAACAAATTACAAAAGTTAGCATAGAAAACTAACTGCACTGTTTCATCTGTTGTTGTTGTTCCTAAAGTTTGCATATTAAATCAATATGACAAGTTTTTTTACAAAAACGTAATTTCTCCATAATAATTAAAAAAATGTTTCCGTTTCCTCACCCACGCGCGACGACCTTTAATTTCGTCACTCGCACACAGAACGTCTTGAAAATTGAGTGAAAATTCGAGAACGGAGAGTCTTAGCAATGAGTTCGGTCTGCTTGACCTATATATAGGGGATACAGCGTACAGAAACAAAATATAAAAAAAATCCACTAGTCAACTTTACATAATGTAACTATTATATTTTAAAAACAAAAATATATAATACTTTATTATTAATATATAATATAAAACTTGCTAGTCAAATTGACAACCAGAACTAGTACTAGTCACTAAAGTTCTATTAAGAAACAAAGAATTCATAATTATACGCTTATGGCTTATATTAATATTTATAACCAATAATAATTGTAATACTCTATATAAGATCATAAACGTAGGACCAGTTTATAACAATAATGGTATTTGACTTCGTACAAATATGTTACATGCACTTCAAATTCAAATCGACTGCAGATTAAAATAAATTAGCTTCACGCTGCATCCCGCACACAACAGGGAAGACAGAGGGAACCTAGTGTTAAGACACTCCGGTCCCCACTTTCCGCCGACTTCTAGAGGCATTGCGTGTTGAATGGCGGAACTCAACGCCGTGCTTTGCCTCGACACCAGAGCGAAGAAATGAAAATATAAATAAATATTTTATTTCCTCGTACCCAAAACCAGTCGATTTTACATTCACACCTGTGCCCCTGCGCCACGACTGGCCTCTGCCAGTCGACTGTCTAATATATTTTCAAATTGAATCAGACTGCATATTCAATTTGAAAATATATTAGATTTCTTTTAATATCCCGTATATTTATATCCCGTATAAAGGCAGAGGGAACTTCGCCACTGTGGTGCATTAGTGCAGTGTGTGTAAGCGTGACAGTTGTGGATTCGTTTCCCACTGGCAGAAAGGATTATTTTTTATATTTTCATTTTCTCACTCTAGTAACAAGACTCGAAAATTCCGCGGATAGTGGGGAGCGGAGTGGCTTAACACTAGGTAGAAGCTGAAAAAAATAAGATTATTTATGTTTAAAATATGATATATACCTATTTTATATATTGATGATAAATAAAAATACTTTAAGTATTACTTACTTAAAGTATTTTTATTTATCATCCTAAGTACAGTAAAAATATTTTAATAAAGTTTAAATAGTTTTCACATTTGCTATAACATTTTTCGTATATAATTTAATTACTAATCTGAGAACTTATTAATATTTAATAATATTGATACTGATAGTTTACCTACCTTACGTCTGCACAATCATTAATTAGTACTTAGTATCTGAAAGGAGTCATCGCATAATATAGTTGCTACCTCAACCAGTGTCAGTTTTTATGAACTAATCAATGGAAGTTAGTACAATTACATTTATAAACATTTTTTAAATTGACAGTTATTGACAATGTTCATACTAAAATTGATTTTTCCTCGCTTTTCTATAGCATAATATCAACTCTACAGACATCCGGAATAATGCCTCGCATACATACAACAGCAGAATTCATTATCCTTTGTATTTCAAGGATGAAAAATCACTACAAGGTCATTGGTGAAAAAATAATTTTAGTCATTTCAGCATATTTCATGTTGGATTACATATTCTATTGTTTTGAGGAAACCATTCAAAAGAACCTTGGCAATAGTTTTCAAAGCGGCGATTCTGTCACACATTCTTATCTCTTTTTGGTTACTTTGTTTCTGTTTCAAATAAATATGCCAGGACATTTCTGTAAAATTCATTCACATACTAAACTGGTTGTAGTACACAAGTAGTAGACAGCTTTCAGCGTCAACATGAAATTCTTAATGGTAAGTCAATTTAAAGCGTGCTATTCTTTGGTATATATTTAATTTCTTCACTAATTAAATGCCATTTGCATTTTATTACTTTAAAATATTTTGTTTAACATTAAAAAAAATATTCCAGTTAACTATTTTGGCATCGTTCGCGGCAGTGTCAGCTGATCCAGCTATCTTTATCAGTGGAGGATACTTGTCGTCACCACTCACCTCTGCGGCCCTTGTTGCTCCGGGATCGCCAGTAGCTCCTGCAGCGCCGGTTGCATCTATAGCCTCAGTGGGATCAGTATCACCAGTGGCTCCCATACTCTCTGACTATAGATACGCCTATGGATCTAGCTACAACTACCAAGATACATATCCAGTAGTCAACTCAGCCTTGTCTCTTCCCTACAGTCTGCCTTACGCTTACTCAGCTGATTGGTACTACCGCAAGTAAATATGCGACGCCGTAAATACATATATTCGTATTTTAATTGTTACAATGATGCAAATGTTCTGTTTGTTTTTCTGTTCAATGTATTTTATGTAATTCTAATTAAATTGTTTTTATAACGTATGATAGTTGTCTTAATTTAAGAATAACACTTAATGATTATTTAAGTTAATTTAAGAATAACACTTAATGATTATTTAAGTCTTCTGCAACTGTTATTAACAAAAATATTTTTTAATTGCTTTGTTAAAAGTAATTTATTTTTTGACAAAGCTATAGATAAAATTTCACTATGCTATTTATTAAATATTTTTAACATTTTTGAAGTGTTATTCCACACTTAGGAAAGAAAAATACTTTTTTTAGCAGTGTCTCTTGCCAGACGATAATTCTTAGTAATTATCTTTGGGTAGCGGAAATTTGTAAAAATCTCTACGAAACTAAAAAGTAACAAAGGGGTTTCCAAAACAAATAAAAAATCAAAAGTTAGCATATTTTTTTATTTAAACGTTTATCCGAGTCAGTGTGTTAGCCATAGGTCCGTAGCAGCCATAATACGCCAGAAAAAATTAGAAAACACTTTCAAAAACTTTTATGACAGTATTATGGCTGTATAATTATTTAGCCAGCGAAGTATCCATTGTACCCATACGGGTAGGCAAAGGGAGCACCACCATAGCGATAGTAGGGATATCCAGTGCCGTAAGACAACATCTGAGGTGCAGGTGCAGGTGCAGGTGCAGGTGCTGGCTCGGGCTTCGGATTGGGGCTAGGGCTGGCAAATGCCACAGCCACCAGAGCGAGGAAAGCAAACTGTAAAGTTAAAACAAAATGGTATATATTAGGTAATCTTTGGTATATACTTATCTTGAGTTATTTGCAACTATGAACTTTTGATGAAGGACAACTTGTTCTAAATAAATAATGTAACATTTTTCTAAGATCTGTCTAGGAAGTTGCGATAATTATATTAAATTCAGTTATAATAATTATAATTTTTAACGAAAAGACAGTGCTTTTCGTTAAAAATTATAACTATTATAAATACTTGTTCAATTTCTACCGGATCCCATAATCAGAACCTAACCAAACTTTCATCAAACTACCCATGAAGTGTATCCTTTTCAATAAAAAAAGAATCCATCCATCCAAATCGGTTGGCGTGATGTTGAGTTATTTGTCCATTTGTCGCGCACATACTTAATACAAATTTAGGACTTGTATCATTTTCTCATGGATACCAATATGATAAATGGGCCAAATTAAAATGGGGACACACGAGAGAAACCTTTCAGACAAAAAAGAATCATCAAAACCGGTTCACCCAGTCAAAAATCTGTTCTTGCCTCAAAAATGTGTTCTGAGGTAACAAGAATATAAAAAAATTAATTCAAATTGATAATCTTCTCCATTTACAGACGTTAAAAACGGTAAAAAAGTGTTTTTCTTTAATAATATATAAAAATTTAGAATTAGATAAATATCGAAGTCCCATATAGTAATAATAATAACGATCCATAGCAACTATTGAACTATTTGTCACGTGACTAGAATAACCAAACGACTGGATAGGCCTGTTAAAGTCATCGGCTGTTTGAACTACCCTTGTTGACCCTTATTATTACACATTTATTACAAAGGTATAAACACCGTTTACTGTTATGTGGCGTTATGTTTCAGATCAAAGCCTGAAACCTTAGCTAAATGTGAGATAATAGCGAGAAATAGCAGCAACTTCTATAGTATTGTATGTATTATAGTAGTTGCTGCTATTTCTACACCTACACCGTCTAGTGACTAAATTTCGAAAACGCGTTAAAAAAAGCGTTCTTTGATTATTGTGCTTGTTTCAACCTGCTTTCAATAATAGTGATTTTTGCTTTAAAATTATATTAGTAATAAATATAAATTTTGAATGAAACTATTTTATTTATTAACAAATTACCTATATACAAGAATAATCATAAATTGCTATTGATAAATAATCTACGGAAAATATTATATACTATCGACCCGCTCGCGGCTTCACCCGCTTGAAGCAAACTTTTTTATTATTATGATTTATTAGTCTGAATTACTTTAGTGTTCTAATATAACGATATCCTTTTACATTGAAAACTAGTTTTAGTCAGTTCAACAAATTTTTTGTGGCAACTTTGTCGAACTAAGTACTTTAAATAGATACATATAACTATTTTAATCATGAATAAATTGAAATAAAAACAAACAAGCACAAAATGTTTAAAGTACGCTTGTATAGATATGCTGAATATTTTATTGTATTATTCTTTTAAATTTACATAACAACTTATCATATTCTATAATTAATATAACGCGAAGATTGAGCTTTCTACATACTCAATTATAAACTTTTCAATCTCGTACATCCTAACTGGTTTACGTAATTAATTAACTGTAATAGAATCTTAGAGAACAATAATATTATTCAACTTACCAGCCGGTACAGCATTGTTAAAGAGTCGCTTGCAAGAGTTTTCACAAGTGATATCAATGCAGCCTCTCCTCCCATTTATATATACAACAAGACCACGCCTTGTTTACTTGTATCCACTAGATAAAAGCGTCCTTGATCTTCAAAGTACTAAATATGTATTCTATATACTTACCTATCAGTATGTAAATAATTGATATCCGTATTACCTTACACGCCCAGACTTATGGTTAGGTTGGAAAATCGTTCTGATCGGCGACAAATGATGGATGCTACTGGATGGTTTTCGTGATAATTTCGTTATCGGCCATCATGACTAGCTGAAATATAATCAAACAACTTAGATTTAGAGATTATTCTTTACGGGATTTTCACTAGAAGATAGAGGCTACATTTTATCCCGGAATTCACGAGTAATCGCAATTTACACGGGAAAAACCGCGTTCACCGCGTGCGTGTCACCTTCCACTCAGGTAAATAAGAAATAATTAAACATTTTTCTGATAATTAAGACAATTTTTGGGAGCAAAACCAAAATTTCAAAAGGTTTAAATTACTTAGTGTAAAATGGTAGATTTTTGGTACTAATATATTATAATAAAGCGGAAGAGTTTATTTGTTTGTTGAAACGCTAAGATCTCCGGCTCTACTGATCTGATTTACTTTCTTTTTATTTTGTATGAAAGCTACATTCTTTAGCATTAAGGTGTAAGTCGTAGTTAGCCTTAAATAACGAAATAACAATGATAAGGAACGCCATCGTATTGCTTTAATATCGCTTTAAGTGCGTGCGCTTAAAAATATTTTATTCTACACAAAAATATTCTATTCTATTAGAACTAAAAAAAGTCCGCGACAACATTTATCTATTTGTTGCAGTTATTTCATCATCAAGAAAATTTAATTAAAATAATCTTCGGCTTTTATGGCATGTAATTTGAACGTTAACTTTTTGAGAAAATATAAAATTTAAAAAATTCATCGCTCTGTTTACGGCTCTGTTTCTTAAAATTATGAAAAATGATTAAATATGTAAATTATATAATATAATCAATCTTATGGCAAATGCAGCATAATAAATTACTTATAGGTAATATGCGGGCGAAGCCGCGAATGAGCCGCTAGTCTATACTAATATAATAAAGCGAAAGAGTTTGTTTGTTTGTTTAAACGCTAAGATCTCTGGATCTACTAGTCCGATTTACTTATTTTTGGTTTTATATAAAAGCTACGTTCTTCAGAAGAGCTATAGACATCGCCATAGTTAGCCTTAAATAACGAAATAACAATAATAATGAACGCCATCGAAATACTTTAAGCGCGTGCGCTGCAAATATAGTACAATATATGTCAGTACGTTGTGTGGAAGAAATATTCTATTTTATTATTTCTAAAAAAAAGTCCGCGATAAGATATATCTATCTCTTATAAATAAGTCACAATAAGATATTTTGTGACAAAAAATAATTTAAAATTGCAAGGTGATATATCAACGTTTTTTATTTGATAAAGATATTGAAACTTATGAGCAAAAGTTATTCCATCATCAAGGAAATTTTATGAAGAAATACTATGTCTTTTATAGCATGTAATTTGAATGTATACTTTTTGAGAAAAAGTAAATTTAAAATAACTCAACGCTCCGCAACGACCGCAAGCAAGGGCACGAGTCCAGCAGGGGACGCCCTTGCCGCCGATTTCCTCTTCGCAAGCAGCCATGTAGTGCTTGCACTTTCTCAAAATTATTGAATGTATAAATTATTATTAATATATTAATTATTTAATTTATATTGATTATCTTATGGAAAATGCAGCATAATCAAAGAATTATAAGTGGTATGCGAGCGAAGCCGCGAGTGGGCCGCTAGTATATTAATACAACCAAAGAGTTTTCCCTAAACTGACTCTGACGTCTAGGCAAAGCGCGGTATTGAGTTCCGCCACTCAACACGTAATTCCTCCAAAACTCGGCGGAAAGTGGAAAACGAAGTGTCTTAACACTAAGTTCCCTCTGCCTACCCTCCTGTGTGCGGGATACATCTATTCTTCATCTACTTAATATATGCACAATAGTGCATATATTAAGTCTAAACACTTGGTTTCCCAGCATAACGCAAAAAAAATTCTCTATAAACAAATTAAAATAACCTAAATTTACATTTTAATTGGGTATAAATGATAAGTGAAATAAAAAATGTATTGAAACTGTACGTACAGTAAAACGAAAATCTTGTGGTTAGTGTGTTAAATTAGTGATTTGACTCCTAGGCTGATGTTTACGCAGGCAAAACCGTAGACAAAAGCTTCTACAACGAGGGAAAACCGTCATAATTATATAATAATAAAGGACCTAATCCTTACATATGAAATTGGCATTTAGTCGTACTGACCACTTTAATCACAAATTTCTCCTCTTTTGTTAGGTATTCCAAATTCAAATTTATACAGCTATTTACATATGTATTTGAGTTACTTTAACCGGCCTAATATTATATAATCCGAAATTTAATTTCATAAAATGAAAATCGTTTGTTTTCTATGAAAAAGAAAATAATTTTATTTAATAAAATACCAATAAAAAGTCTATTTCATGAGGAATCTATTCCACTACTTTATTTATTTGTCCCTTGTTAATACTGAATAACGAGATTTGAAGGAGTGCATGTCTACCAGTCCCTCATGACTTTTAGCCCCAATAACTCCTAAACTAAGCACAGGACTCTCAAAATATTGTGCATATATTTTGAGGAACCATATAGATCTAACTAACATATTAAAAAATAATTAAAATCGGCGACCTCGACTTTTTTTATTATACCTATCCGCTTTGTGTGGAATGCCCCATAATTAAGACAGTTTTCCTTTGTTGTAAAAGCTTTTGTCTACGGTTTTGCCTATGTAAACATCAACCTAAGATTCAAATCACTAATTTAACCTATTATACTAACCACCAGATTACCGTTTTACTATACCTACAGTTTCACTATATTTTTTATTTTACTTATGATTTATACCAAATTAAAATATAAATTTACATTATTTTAATTTGTTTTTAGAGAATTTTCTTAGCGTCATTCATAATTTATAGCGTCATTATATGTATATTTTTTGCTGCTTTGAATTTCCTAAAACGAATTTAAGGTCAGTCGTGGCGCAGGGGCATAAGTGTGTGACTGTAAACACAACTGGTTGTGGATTCGATCGCCATTCGAGGAAATTGAATATTAATTTAAATTTTTATTTTCATTTCTTCGCTCAGGAGAATTCACCGGAAAATGGAAAACGGAGTATTTAATACTAGGTTCTCTCTGCTTATCCTGCGGTGTGCGAGATTCAACGTGAAGCTGATTAATATGAAATTAATTATAACATTTAACGTATAGAGTATAATAAGTGAAAGCGGTCAAAAATAAATAAATAAAGCCTTATATATGTCAAAACAAAAAGAACCCATCAAAATCAACAATACTGACAAACGCACTTATTTGTTCTAAGTAGTAGAACTTGTATGCACGTATAATGGTCCAGCTATTTTAATGCCTCTTATTTAACTTAGTAATTGATTCGTTGCCTTGTTATTAACTAGCTTTTATTAATATACCTATATTTTACATATACATATATGTAACGGCTGTAATTGCGAACATTTGTTGCATATTTTATTCATGGATTCTTTATTAAACAGTAACTCATATTTACGTAAGCGTATAAATTTAAGACGGAGTGTCTTAACACTTCCCAGATTCCCTCCGCCTACACTGTTATGTGCGGGATAACGCGTGGAACTAACAATAAAAAAAAATTTACGAACTGAATTAGTAAACTGTTAGTCTAAAACTCTGCACACAATGAGAAGAAGGAAACAGGGAAGTTCTTCCGTTATTTGATTTTTTATAAATAATTTATTATTTGATAAAATAATATAGTATAATATAAAATAGTATATATATATATATTAGGTCCTTGAATAAGTTATCTGTTTTTTTTGTTTAAAAAAAATAATTTAAAATATAATGCTTACAATGACATTACTCAAAGTATTGTCACTTTCTCCCATCTCTCTGGTAGCAATTGAATCCTCCTTCGGAAAAACGACTCATTTTTCGAGCCAATCCAGGAATCAAGCCATTATTTTTCGGCTTCTTTGAAAGAATGGAAGGGCTATGTCCGGTAAATACAGCGGGTGGGGTAGAACTTCCCATTGAAGTGTTTCCAGGTAAGTTTTGACTGGTTTTGTCACATGTGGCCGAGCATCATCATGTAATAAAATCACTTTGTCGTGTCTCTGCTCGTATAGTGGCCGCTTTTCTTTCAGAGCGCGACTCAAACGCATCAACTGAAGTCGATAGCGAGCTCCCGTGATAGTTTCATTAGGTTTAAGCAGCTCATAATAAATTACGCCCTGCTGATCCCACCAAATGCAGAGAAGAAGCTTAGAACCATGGATATTTGGTTTTGGCGACGATGTTGATGCGTGACCCGGCATGCCCCACGATTTTTTTCGCTTTGGATTGTCGTAGTGAATCCACTTTTCATCCCCAGTGACGATACGGTGCAGAAAACCTTTTCTCTTTTGCCGTTGAAGCAACAATTCACACATGAGAAAACGTCGTTCTACGTCTCTCGGCTTCAACTCATACGGCACCCAATGCCCTTGCTTTTGGATCATTCCTAACGCTTTTAAACGTTTTGAAACTGTTGACGCATCTACTTGTAACGTTTTCCCGAGCTCTACTAACGTCTGACATGGATCTTCTTCAAGCAATGCCTCCAATTCTGTCTTCAAATTTTGTCGGTGCTCCAGAACGCTCTTTGTCTTCAAGGTCAAAATCATTACTTTTGAAGCGCCTAAACCAGTCTCTGCACGTTGTATTCGACAAAGCATTGTCTCAACGAGAATTCTGTGTGCTTCTGCTGCAGATTTTTTCTGAATAAAGCAGTGCAATAAAATTCCCCGCAAAAACACTTTATTTGGCACAAAAGTACACATTTTCACAAAGGGAAAATAAATATGTAGTTGACACTGTAGTAAACACTATTCTACTATAATTTGAGGTTACATATAGTACTACTTTGGTGATTCGTTACCGTTCGAAATTCCATGCACAGAGTGCCTATATATATTACTACAATAGTAGTGTATATATATATTACTACAATAATTCAGACTAGTCGAGACGGAGGGGCACAAGTGTGTTACTGTAAACGCGAGTGGATGTGGGTTCGATCCCCATTTGTGGAAATGAAATATTTATTTAAATTTATATTTTCATTTCTTTGCTATGGTGTTGAGGCAAAGCCCGATTGAGTTCCACCACTCAACACGATATGTCTCCAGAACCGTCTTTGGCGGAACATGGAAAGTGGAGTGTCTTAAGGTTAGGTTCCCGCTGTATACTCTGCTGTGTGAGGGATACAGCATGAAGCTGATTTAATTTTATTACTTCAATAATGATTGTATAACTAATTTATATTGGCGTTTTTACCAAGAAAGCTATATATAAAATTCTATAGTTTTTATTTCTTATGTAAAATATGAAATAGTATCGTCCCACTTACAGACTGCCTCGTGCCGCCTGTACCATATTGTGTTTTCAATAGAGGTTTCTAAGACTTTATTACTATTTATTCGCGAGGTAACTTAAAACGTAACAGAAAAATATTATATATTTATACAATTTTTCTTTTTACATTTATTGCTTGCCTGGTTGACGGCCTGAAAAATTACCAGTTTATAAGAATTTCCTTAACATTTAGAAATATTGTGTGTATAAAAATTTAAATTAAAAAAACATCCCACTATCACGTGTGAGAGAAATATTTTATGGAACTTATCAAATATCTGTCAAAAAATTATTAATTTTGAGATCAACTATACACTAAATTAAGGATTACAGTCTAGAAAACGGCCTGAGAAATAGAGCACAAAAAGAGCTGTGTTCTTATTTGATTTTAGTATGGTCCAACTTTAGCCAACGTGCGTTAAAATGCAAAATATTAAACAAATAAATACAAAAATTTTATCATTTGACCAATATTTCCAACTAAGAATATTGGTTGGTCTGGACTAAAACATGCATGGAGTGGTTGTTTAAATTCAGATATTTTTTTTTATCTTAAACGGCTAAAGCGGGACTTGAAACGTAGCGAAATTTTACTGATACTGCATAATCTCTACTTGGTTTAAAATTAAAATTATAATAAACGCTTTTTCAATAAAATAATTGCTTGCAATTATTTAATTGAAAAAGCGTTTATTATAGGAATACCCAGCTCTTTAAAATAAACCTAGATTTTGGGGAAAAATTACTAGTACTGGATGGCATTAGATTGGCGCAAGATACTATTTTTTTAATATACTAAAATTTCTATTGTTTGAAAGCTATATGAGAGTCTGATGTTTGTTAAAAGAGTTATGCCTCATGAGTCATCTGTGTAGCGTTATAATAGGTCGGGACAAAAGTGTTTTCGTATTTTTAATGTAGTAATCAAACCTCTTTGGCTGAACTGGATGTAACTGGCTGATTTTAATACCACGTTAAATGTGACATTCTGAAGATGCAATAGATTTTAAAAAACTAGTTCCCGCCATTTTTCAATTGTTTTTCAAGCAAGCAAAATGAACGTATGTAACGAAGAAATTCGGTACATTTTAATGTTTTATTACAAATAAATCAAAAGCAACAAATTTTTTTTAGAAAAAGCTTTTATTTAAATGCTCTAAAAAGCAGAAAATATTTATTTTTCTTCTAAATTTTAACTATCGACTTATTAAAACATAACATATAAAGTAATAAATTGAGGTCGGTATACAGTCCCACTTTGTGGCGCAGAGCCACACTAAAATCGACTGGTTGTGGGTTCGATCCCCACTCGAGGAAGGGAAATATTTATTTATTTATATTTTCATTTCTTCGCTATGGTGTCGAGACAAAGCGCGGCATTGAGTTCCGCCACTCAGCACCCAATGCCTCCAGAATTCGGCGGAAAGTGGGGAACGGAGTGTCTTAACACGAGTTCCCTCTGCCGACCCTGCTGTGTGCGGGATACAGCGTGAAGAAAAAAAAAACTTATAACCTCATTATACACAATTTATATGATCCTAAAAGCTTGTCGCAATGATCAATATTTAATTAAATTGAAATTTTAAATATTTGGACTTAGCAGAATTTACATAATTAAATTAGTACTAATTTATTTACACAAGTAAATCGCGCGACCAGCTTTTACGATCATATAAATTGTGTACAATGAGGTTAAAAGTTGATAGTTAAAATTTAAAAGAAAAAAATATTTTCTGCTTTTTTAGAGCGTTTAAATAAAAGCTTTTTCTAAAAAAGTTTTTTTGCTTTTATTATAGTTTATTTTTTACTTTTTAGTTATCGCTAGCTAGGTTTTTCAGTCAGTTTATCTCATACAACGCATCATTGTTGCAAGGTCGTCTGCTGGTTACTTTCGAGCAATCCAGCTCTTCAATAAGGATACCTTCTAATAATTTTACCATGTTTAGGGCCACGTAGTTGCACGTACTTGTATGCTAGACCAACAGCAAAGATCTTCAAGCCTAAGTAGATAACGGCGTAGTCGACAGTACTGCCTTGCATTTTCCGTACTGTACGAGCCCAACATAATTCTTCGTTCCGCAGTTCCGTGACTATATTTTGCTGGAAATTGTACAGACTTGGTCTGAATAAGAGAACACCGTCTTTAACGAAACCTATACAGACAGATGGTATATCAGTTTAGCTTTATCAAGTTTTAACTGTCGTTGAGTAGGTGTTTCGCTCTTGCCCTGATCTCGTTTTTCGTTGAGTTTTTGGCGCTTTGCTTCATCGTCTTCGTTAGCAAGTTTTTCCTGCCGTTTTAATTTCTTTCTCCAGCCTTCTCTTCTTTTGTGTTGATATTTCTGTTTTTACCATTTTGGTCCCAGGAGTACCGAAGAAATATTCGTCGACCATCCTAGGGCTCCATTTAGAAGGGTAAGAGTTAATACACAAAAGGGTTCACCCAGGTACACTGGGGTGATTCATGAGATCATATTGCACCCCGCTGCCACTCTTCCTGGGCACGGCTTTACCCTAACTTTAGTGTTTTGAAGAACGCCCCACTTATTTCAGCTTGAAACTTATTGTGCCCGACGAAACACAGTTCTGGGTTTTATTTTAGAGTTGTCCTTCTCCTAGATAGGTTACAGACCAATATTGATGACGCCCATGTCGCCAAATTACACAAGTCAATGTTAATCAAACGATGTTACAGGCTTAAAAAAGTCGATTTTTTAAAACCAGCATTTTATTCTCAGCAAATTCTTTCATTATAGAAAGCACAAAAAACTTCAATAGTGTTTTATTATATTAGATTCCGAATGACGTCACATTATTTTTCGAGGTGCTCTCAACTAGCCCTTTCATTTGATACCCATATTGAACAAATGCATCAAAAATAACTATTCTGTTACTTTTGATGGTCCGCCATATTGAATTTAGGATAACGTTACACTAATTTTTGAGTTGGTCTCAACAAGCCCTTTCATTTGATACCCATGTTATAGAAGTGCATTAAATATAACTATTCCGCCATCTTGGATGACGTGGTGACGTTATCGTGCATTGTCATCCAAACCAAACGTGTATACAAAATTTCAGCTCAATCGGTTAAAGATATCTACTTCAAAATTGAACACTAAGATTTCACCCGAACTAACATACATACATTGCGAGTTAAATAAAAGCTTTTAAAAAGTAAAAGTGGGACAAACATCGCGAATAAAATTTGTGCGGTTTACGGGCCTAATGCGGTATCAATAAGAGTAGCACAAATATGGTTCAAACGTTTCAAGTCTGGAAATTTTAGTGTGAAAGATGAGAGATAAACATATACCATCGTGGATTTTTTAAACATTATTTAAAGAACAATATTTTTGTTAAACATTATTTTTATGTATCTCATAAGGTTGAGTACGCGCACGCCATGTATGCGTTAAGCAAGCTCATTTTGGGTGACGTTTTCTTAAAACAACAAACAAACTTTGCAAACCGTTGCTTAGCAACGGTCAGTTGTTATTAAGATAAATTGCCTGTCAAACTAAAAAGTATTTTAATATCCATACCTATATTATAAATTCGAAAGTAACTCTGTCTGTCTGTCTGTCTATCTGTCTTTTACGCAATCAGGGCCAAACCGCTAATTCAATTGTGATAAAATACTCATATAGAGATACTTGAGGGTCTTCGGATGAACATAGGTTACTTTTTTTCTCATATTTGTAATATTGTCGATATATACTAATATATTAAAATATTTTTCAATTTGACAGGCAATTTATTCTGCCATGTTAATAACAACCGACCGTTGCTAAGCCACGGTTTGCAAAGTTTATTTGTTGTTATAAGAAAACGTCACCCAAAATGAGTGTGTATAAGAGACAGGAATTT
>JAAIXJ010000151.1:62124-133357 GCA_013403705.1 Heliconius hermathena | reverse complement strand
AAACCGACTGGTTGTGGGTTCGATCCCCACTCGAGGAGATGAAATATTTACTTAAATTTATATTTCCATTTCTTCGCTCTGGTATCGAGGTTAAGCGCGGCGTTGAGTTCTGCCACTCAACACGCAATGCCTCCAGAATTCGGCAGAAAGTGGGGAACGGAGTGTCTTAACATTAGGTTCCCTCTGCCTACCCTGCTGTGTGCGGGATACAGCGTGAAGCTATTTTTTTTTTATTTTAAGAAATGAAAACACCGACATTGTACGTACACGCAATTTATTATTTATTTTTTAAACCAAATATATACAAAAAAGTAATTTATAATACAATTTTTTATATAGTCAAGCTCGTTATATAAAAAGTCAAAATGGTTATATATAATATCCACTTAATAATATCCAAAATAGTTGTTAGAGTAACCAGGATAGCCGCCATATCCTGAAAATGCTGCAGGATTGGAGTAGCTCGAGTAACCGGCATATCCTGGATAAGACATTTGGTAGCCATTGTACCCATACCCATAGCCAGGGTACAACTGTGGCCGAGCTGCAGCCAAAGCCAAGAAAACGAAAATAATGATCTAGAAAGTTAAAACAAAATCTTTAAAACAAAAATAAAATAAGGAATGTACAAGAAATAAATAAAATATCTTCGTACTATTTATTGGCAGTTATGGCGCAGGAGCACAAAATGTGACTGTAAATGCGACTGGTTGTGGGTTCGATCCCCACGCCCGAAAATGAAATATTTAATAAAATTTCTATTCCCATTTAATTCGTTCTGATGTCAAGGCAAAGTGCGGCGTTGAGTTCCGCCACTCAATACGCAATGCCTCCAGAATTCGGCGGAAAGTGGGGAACGGAGTGTTAAGTTAACACTAGATCACCCTGCTGTGTGCGGGATACAGCGTGACGCTGATTTTATTTTTTAATGTGGCATTAATGTCACTTCCAGTTGATCTTATTCCGTACAAATGTATGTATAGGACATTGAATATCTACCCAACATTTTATTTGTTAGAGAAATATACAAACCTAGTGTAACTAATGTGCAAGACAAACTTTATTATCTCTAAGTTAATACGTTATTATCTCATGTAAAGAAATTTTATTCTTTTGTGAAAGAAATAAACCTAAATTTTTGATAAATAAAAATTTATGAAATTTGATGTTACTTTACGATTAAAAAAAAGCTGATCTAGGTTACTTAGTTGTAGAAAAACTGATCTTTTAATTTAGATGCTCTAATATTTTCACTATTGTGTTATATTTTTTGTAACTATTTAAAAATGCAGTAAGTATTATTGTACAATACAAATATATATTATTTCCATACTCACAATGTTTACGGTTATAATAATTCAGATATATACTTTTGATTTTATACATTTGAATTTATACGATCCATATAGGCTAAGGCAAGAACATTTGAATTTACCGTGCAAAAAAGTATTCAAATTTAATCATGTAAGTGTAATAGAAACCTATTTGAAGTTATTATTATACGGGTTTATTGAAATAAATCTTTATATTATAATTATTTTTTTAGGCTAAGGCATATATAACCTAGACGACCTAGAGGTTTCACAAAAAAGGCGTTCTATTTTTGGTTCGGATAAACTTCATATGAGAGTCACTCACCAACTTGGCAAACATTTTTTGTGTAATTCGGAGTACTCTTTAATTGCAGGAGCTAGTGGCCTCTTTATTCTGTGGTATTAAACAGAACTGATATATTTTTTATTATTTCGTCAATATTTATACAATACACGTGTCCTTGAAACTTTAGACCATAATGTCAAACTATACAAAGAGCGATGGGACTCAATGTAAATTAGGACTAAAGAAAAACATTAAAGACGAGTACTACATCTACAATTAGGTCTCTTTGTTTTACCGGAATGTTCACAAGAACATGTGTCGAATATGGTAGAGTTAATGTTTTATTTTTATCGCTACTTCGTCATAGTGCTTAGGTACATATATAAGTTATTCACTACAAATTCGTTTTTTTACACACCAAATTAATATTTTTTACATCAAATTTGTACTAACACTTTATAAATTCATATTTTGCCTTTATTTTAATAGCTTACATTATCTTAAAAGGTCTCTCGGGGGAAGGACATAATATCTATATAAAATTTTCATTTTTTTTTCAAAGGGCAAGCCGCGGCATTAATTTCTGCCCCTCAACACGCAATGCCTGGAGAATTCGGGAATTTGACTACCCGGGATATATCAGTGAGCTATATATAGTAAAAATATTTTTATGAATTTTAATTAGTCATGTTATTTAAATTATTTTTCATAAACCAATTTAAATTAAAGTATTAATTTATTATATTTTTTTTTTCAAGAACAACTAATATGAAGTTGAAAAAAAACAATTGAGGATAAAAATGGTGAATTTGGAGAAAATAATGATTAAATTGAAGTATTTTTTTTTAATTCAATGAATAAAAGGATGAATTTAAGGTGTTAAATTGTGAATTTGGCGTGTAAGAAGAACGAATTTGAAGTAAAAACCTATATAACTCAACGTACATAACGTCATATTTGTATCCTTTTCAATCAAATTTAATGACATGTTACGTGATACTGGCACTTGACGGCGACATAAAGTTTTTCCTGCTTTCATGAGTATGAGAAACGTAAATAGATTTTGGTGCAGGTCATTGAACTCTATATTGCTTTACTCACATTGTTCTCACAAGGTAAAAACTTAGACTTAAATCTCCGAGTGACTTAAATCTCAAATAATATAATATGACATGAGATCGCAAACATAGTTGGATCTATTAATACTTTAAAGATTTTTTTTTCAACGTCACGCTGTGTCCCTCATGTAACAGAGTAGACAGAGAGAGCCTAGTGTTAAAACACTCCGCTTTCTTTTTTATGCCGATTTTCGGAGGCATTACGCGTTGGATGGCAAAACTCAACGCCATGCTTTGCTATTTATTTTTTGCTTTGCTTTGATACAAGAGCGGAGAAATTAAAATATTATAAAGCATTACTGTTCCAACGGTAATGTGTAAAATAAATAGTTGTTGGTCTATATTGCCTGGACGCCACAGGTAAAAAATAAAATACCAAAGTTATACAGATTGCCGGTAACATATAGATACATTTCTAGTATCATCATGTATTTGGAGATTAAATTCTGATTGTGAGTTGATAGTTAAAAGAAGTTGATATTGTGTTCCGATGATACGGTGATGTGAATACATTTTAATAATTGATATGTACGTTTCATTCATAAAAAATACATGAAATAATCAAGTTAAGGAGGTACTAAATATATTCGATGAGTTAAACTTAATTTTATACTCAAAACGAATAAATTTTAAAGAAAAATGCAATATAATTGCGTCTATGTAATTTCGAGTGATACATGTACAGGGCAATAGAAAAAAAACGTATTTTGAATATAATTATTTATTACAAAGAAATCATAAAGAGTATCTAGAATAACATAACATTATATACATTGACATTTAACGAACGAAGAACGTATCAACTGGATATCCGGAATAAGATAGAGGTGCGAGGGGGGCGGAATACGAAGAAACGACAGATGGTACGCCAGCCGGATACACGTAATCAAGGCCACTGTAGGAAATCAGTTGAGGTTGAGGCGCTGGGTTGGGCTTCGGTGCACCAAGAACCACAGCCATTGTCACAGCTAAAAGGAAAAACTGAAACAATATAATATTATGAAATAAGTTGTATTTTTCACCATCTTTTAAGTGCTGTTCCACACTTAGAAATGAAAAATACTTTTTAGAAAAAGTATAAAAATCCCGCTACGTTGACATTTTTCTATGTTTTCTAAAAAATAAGTTACATTACTCAAATTATGTTTATTTGTAAGGTAACGCCATATCCTGCTTACATTAGGAGAGGCTGAAGGAAACTTATGCTAAGACACTCCGTTCTCCACTTTCAGGCCAACTCTCTGAAGCAAAGGCAAATCATGCAAGATCCAATGTCCACTAGAAATTCTCTCCCTCTAAATGTGAAAAAAGTGTTGCTATGTTATTTATGACTTTTAGACGGCTTTTATAGAAGTTGTGCTACATTAGCACAACTTCTCTAGTGTCACGTAGAATTAAGAAGAAGATTGGTAAGCTTTACTCCGTCTTTATCTATAAACGAATTACAACTTAATCCGGTCCGGTCCGGTCGAACCCTTAATCTGGTCTCTTAACGCAGATTAAGGATTTAAAAAAAAATAAATCTTATTAGTAAAGCTACCACCACCTGAAAATAAAATGACAATACAGACACTCCGTTCCCCACTTTCTGCCGAATTCTGGAGGGAATTGCGTGTTGAGTGGCAGAACTCAACGCCGCGCTTTTGCCTCGAAACTAGAGCGAAGAAATGGAAAAATAAATTTAAGTAAATATTTCATGTCTTCGAGTGGGGATCGAACGCACAATCAGTCGGTTTTACAGTCACACTTTGTGCCACTGCGCCACCACTGGCCTCTCTTATTATTAAAATATCTGAGAAGTAAAAAGTATCTTACTAGTTTGTAAAACATGTTGATGTTGATTTGCTGTTCAAATACATGGATGAATGCTAAACATCAACGTTATATACCAAAAATCAATCCTTGAACTTTAATGTATGGTTTCAAAAATGGATATGTAACACCAACTATTATTTAAGACAATAGTAGGTGCATATATACATCAACTACATTGTCACGGAAGCGGATGTTTTTAAGTTGTGGACACATTTTTTGTTATAGAACTTTTTATGACAATGTATGATCTAAAGATCATCACAGATTTTAAGCAAGAAATGACAATGATATCAAATAGGCAAGGAGATTTAGGAGATTTTAACAAACATTTTTGTTCAAATTGGTATGCTTTTTAAATATATATCCTGCATATAGCAGGCTAGGCTGAGGGAACCTAGTGTTAAGGCATTCCGTTTCCCACTTTCCGCTGATTTCTCTAGACATTCTATTGTATGTTGAGTGGCGGACTCAACGTCGCGTTTTGCCTTGATACCTAGGAAATGAGAACATTAAATATTTCATTACCCCGAGTGGGATCTATTTCTGTTTAAAGCTAGTACTAAAACAAGGGTCTAGTCAGTCTCGATTAACCCATGCTTCACCCCTTTGTGATGACTATAAATTTCAACATCACACTTGCCTGTATGAGGCTCGATTTTCTTCCACTTTCACGCAAAAATTAGTAAATGATTTACATAAAATTTTACAACATTTTAGCTTATCAAAATAAATCACAAGCTACAATTTATGTAAAGATTTTGTATAATTTGGCTATACCAACAATCAATTTAAGCGGGTGAAGCCGCGGGCGGGTCGCTACTGTTTATATATAAGAACTTTACTTTTCTTCTCGTATGCATTTCCGAGTATGTATATAATTTTAAGAAAGCCAGATCGCGGCTAACAGTAGAACTTTATCAGTAATGTTTTATTTTTAAGGTGGTGGCGACGCACTATGGATAATGGTAGAACAACGGCAGATCAAAATTCATTTTTACTAAAGTCGTCCCTGACGCACTTTTTATTTTTTTTTTAATAGTATAATAGTGGACCTTTAATGTAATGAATTATTTTTTCGTGAATTACATTTGGAATATATTTTTTTTTATTGTGAGAAATTGTAATANGCATGTTGAGTGGCGGACTCAACGTCGCGTTTTGCCTTGATACCTAGGAAATGAGAACATTAAATATTTCACTACCCCGAGTGGGATCTATTTCTGTTTAAATCTAGTACTAAAACAAGGGTTCTAGTCAGTCTCAATTAACCCATGCTACACCCCTTTGTGATGACTATAAATTTCAACATCACACTTGCCTGTATGAGGCTCGATTTTCTTCTACTTTCACGCAAAAATTAGTAAATGATTTACATAAAATTTTACAACATTTTAGCTTATCAGAATAAATCACAAGCTACGATTTATGTAAAGATTTTGTATAATTTGGTCCGCCCCGCCGCGGGTGGGTCGCTACTGTTTATATATAAGAACTTTACTTTTCTTCTCGTATGCATTTACGAGTATGTATATAATTTTAAGAAAGCCAGATCGCGACTAACAGTTGAACTTTATCAGTAATGTTTTATTTTTAAGGTCAGTGGTGGTGACGGGGACCATATGTGTGACTCTTAACGCAACTAGTTATGGGTTCGATCCCCAATCGAGGAATTTACATATTTATTTAAATTTATATTTTCATTCCTTCGCCCTGGTATCGGCGCATTGAATTCCGTCACTCAACACGCAATGCCTTCAGAATTCGGTGGAAAATGAGGAACGAAGTGTCTTAACACCACGTTCTCTATGCCTACCCTTCTGTGTGCGGAATACAGCGTAAAGCTGATTAAAATTTCTTAACAATATTTTAACTTGAAATAGTGAACCTAAAGCTTTACATTAGCAGCTTATTACCATACATGCCTAAAATGGTATTGCAGTTCAATACAATTCATTTTGTTCTAATTACCAGTCGTTTATCTTTTTGTGTCTATTATGTGTGTTGTTTTGTAATATTTTTTTTCTAAACACCTACATACATAGCTAATATATACTTCCTCAATTTGAGATCATGAGTTATTTCTAAGTATGAACAGACTTACACGTTGTTATTCCTAAATAATTTATATTCATATATACTATTGAATTAATAGCAATGTAGATTATAAGTACTACATATTGAAATAGATACGTCATTCTTTGTAATATTTAAAAGTTAAGAAATTATTTTTATAACTTAAATATTTAAGTAACTTTATAATTTAATTTTTTTTGCTCTCGTGTCATTGAAAAGCGCAGCGTTGAGTTCCGCCATTCAACACGCAATGCTTCCAGAATTTGGCGGAAAATGATGAACGGAGTGTCTTAACACCAGGTTGCCTCTGCCTACCCAGGTGTGCGGAATGCAGCGTGAAGCTGATTATATTCATTTTTTTATAGAGTTTCAATTCTAAATTCATACTTCTACGCATCAAATACACGTTTTTAAACTTCAAATTCGCATCTTTTTAACAAGTGAGGGCGTTTTTTTTTGCTTTTCGAGCTTATTTTCGTTTAAATTAAATACTTAGAAATATGTTTGAGGCCCCCGTGGCGCAGTTCTGGGTTATCTTTGGATTAGTGGGATGGTCGTGGGTTCACATCAATTTTTTGCCGTCGGATTTAATTGAAGTTTTGCATACTTATCCAGATTAAAATATGACAAAACAATATTTTTCTAGCATTAACTAGATATCCTTGCCAGGATTTTTTATTTATTAATTGAAAATTCTACTATATATTCTATTTATTGATTTCTATTTATGCCTGTCTGTAAATCTATCTACATATATATGTGTATTTCTATTGACCCATCAATATAAGAAAACCTGGCAACGCTATTTTGACCAAAGGTGGGTGGATGGGTGATACTTTATTTAGACGTTACTATCCCAATATATGCCAACACAATTCAATATATTATATTACATATACGAGTATGCGCCAATGCATATGCGCCAGTCGTGGCGCAGGGGCACAAAGTGTGACTGTAAAACCGACGGTGGTGCGTTCGATCCCCACTCGAAGAAATTTACTTAAATTTATATTTCCATTTCTTCACTCAACACGCAATGCCTCCAGAATCCGGCAGAAAGTGGGGAATGGAGTGTCTTAACACTAGGTTCCCTCTGCCTACCCTGCTGTGTGCGGGATACAGCGTGAAGCTGATTTATTTTTATTTATATACGAGTATATCTTACAAGCTTTTTTGAAATTATAAAGAAAAATATAATAGTAGTTTTTGATTCCAGTTAAATGACATATAACATGTTAACATGTTTTCTTTACGAACCGAAAACAAACAAAAATCTATTTATTCAACTAATAGGAATTACACCCATAAAAATCACCATGAATCTATGAGAGATATTAAATGAATAAAATAGAAATATATTATTTAATATTAATAAATACTAAAACAAAATGCTATTAAGAGAATTTAGCAATATAAATCAATATGCTCGAAACTTCTTGTTTTTAGGCCAAGTATTGCAAACAATGCGTGCTGGCGCAGACTTACGGCCCTGTTTCGAATAATAATGCGATCACCACAACTCCGTCACAATATACATCGTAATGACAATAAAGGCTGATTTTTATCTTTAACCTTTTTTGAATACTAACATAGCTACAGGTAAACTGAGTAAGGTACTTTTAAGTAAATAGATTATAAATAAAATTTGTAAATAAAATTAATTTTAAGTAGCACAAGCCTATTAATTAAAATTCCCTTCTTCTATCTTCCTTCCTTCTCTATTTTCTATTCTATTTTACACACCTAATTACCTGTTTTGAAAACTGTCATTCATAAATTTTGCGTTTTTCATAAAATGTTAAGAAAACCACAAAGTCGGTACTTTAACTAAGAAAACACGCAAATCACTAATCTAAATAAATACTATGCTTGACTCACTTATTATTAAATAATTATCTCTCTATTTCCCCATTGTCCGTTTTTAGAGTTCCGTACCTTTTAAGGAAAAAGAAACCATTATAAGATCACTTTATTGTCCGTATGGCTGTCTATCAAGAACCTTTATCTCAGGAACGCTTAGAGATATCGAGTTAAAATTCAAACTATACATAGATCTACGGCCACTTGATGTCATAAAAAAATATTTCTACAATTACAATTTTAAAAAATCATATGTGTCCGTTCGCATCACAAAAAACTCCAAATTATTAATAGGGTCTTTCGGCAGACCTAGAATTGTGAAATTTTGCAGCTAACGTCTACAGGTAGTACTCGTTTACGAAAAAATCTGAAAACTATATATTTGTGGTTAAATTCTAAAAAATAATAGCCTTAAAAAGACTGGCAATATTTGGTATTAACGCCGCCAGCTCAAGTGAGATATCAGATGAAAGGGCTCTTGCTAAACTAAGCATGAATTTCAGAAAAAGCTCGAGACCTCCAATTTTTATAAACAACCCTCGGAGGCGGAACCGACTCGCGCTTGGTTTTGTTAAAAATTCTAATTATTATAAGCTTTTATTGTGTATAGAGTGGCGGAACTCCATGCTACGCTTTGCTTCGAGACCAGAGCGAAGAAAATTTAAAAATTAAATATTTCTATTCTTGTGGTGGGGATCGAACCCACAACCTGTCGCGTTTACAGTCACAAACTTCGGCCGCTGTGCCACGACTGGCCTTCTATGCAAAATAACGACGCAAAAAAATGTTAATTTACAAATTTTTGCACCACCCGCCTATTATGGGTATATGGTCGGTCTGTCGGTCTGTCGGTCTGTCGGTCTGTCGACCTGTCGATCATTTGGTCTGTCGGTCTCTTAGTCTTGTGTCTTCCGCTTTATTATACTAGTATAAATTAAGTATTTCCATTTTGGTACAAATTTTTGAAAACTTTTCAATAAAAGTATTTTAAAAAGTGTGTGTGCCATTAAATAACATTAAATAAATTTAGTTTTGTTTATCAATCATTAAAATAAATTGGTATATCTAATACATTAATTGCTACTTATACGTAAAAGAATATCCATATATGTACATATATCCGTGCAATATTATAACAATAATAAAGTATTATACAAGGCATCAACGAATACTCCAAGTTGTATTGCGTCACACTATTCATATATTAATACTGAGCTATTAATAGATTATTATTATGTTACTATCGAACTTTCGATGCACGTATACAATGCTTGTCATGTAAGCATCTAAACATAAGGTATTATATATTTTGTCTACGTAACTTAATAATGCAAGTAAATCCATGTTTCATACTATTATTATAAATGTGAATGTAAGGTTGTTTGTTACGCTTTTACGCCAAAAATATTCAATCGATTATTGTAAAACTTTGAACGCATATTCGTAGATATATTAAAAAGTATAAAAACTATTTTTTTATTAAAAAATAAAAAATATAATGTATTATTCTTTGGCTATATAATATAAAAATAAGGCAAAGCGAGCGAAGCCGCGTTTGAGTCTCTAGTGGTAAATATATAGAAACATTAATGCTTTCATGATTTCGCCGGCGAAGCCACCAGATCGCTAGTGTGTATACATATGTATTTTAAATTGATTGCAAGATGCACAGGCAGTGGTATTCCAAAGATAAGACATTTTGATCACTTTATTTAGAGATATTTGATACTGATACTGGCTTTGTGTGTATAGTGTCATATATAGTGAAAATTTTAAATATAACAATTCCCCAGAGTCTCTCAATATATTGTTAATTATTAAAATCAGCTTCACGCTGTATCCCGCACACAGCAGGGTAGACAGAGGGAACCTAGTGTTAAGACACTCCGTTCCCCACTTTCTGCTGAATTCTGGAGGCATTGCGTGTTGAGTGGCAGAACTCAACGCCGCGCTTAACCTCGACACCAGAGCGAAGAAATGGTAATATAAATTTAAGTAAATATTTCATCTCCTCGAGTGGGAATCGAACTCACAACCAGTCGGTTTTACAGTCACACCTTCTGCCGCTGCGCCACGACTGGCCTAGTTAATTATTAAGTGAGTAATTACTATACAGTAAATAAAAGCTGTCATTATAATATTCACGAAAGCTCGAAACAAAACAAGCGAACTGTAAAATGATAACTTTGTTATTACGTAACAACATAAGCTTGTAGGTGAGTATCTAGAATGTCTGGTAATGAGTTTACTCGATAACAATGTATATGGTTTTAGAGCTATTTAGGGGATCTCGTTACATAAACAACGTCAGACACATCCGGCCAGTGGTAATCTATTATCGCCTCGTATGCATATTTGTTTGAAGTTTTAGAAATATTAAAATTCTGTGTTAAATATTAAATAAAATATTATAACTGTAATAATATAATAATATGTGATTAGGCCTGTCGCGGCGCAATGACACAAGCGTGCGACTATAAACGCGACAGGTTGTGGATTCGATTTCCACTCTAGGAAATGAAATATTTAATATTTTAATTTCTCGAAATGCCTTTGAAAGTTTTGAATATTTCATTTCCTCGTTCTGGTAACGGTGCAAAGCGCGGCGTTTAGTTCCACCATTCACCACACAAAGCCTCCATAATTCGGCATTGACATTAGAGAATGGAAGTATCTTTAGAGGAATGGAGTGTCTTAACACTAAATTCCCCATGCTTCCCCAGCTGCAAAGGTGAAAAAATGTAATGATTATTAGATACTATAAAAATGGTTGTATGGAATTAACGATAACGCGACGCGATATTTTTATCTCGATCGATCGACTTATACAAAGTGGAAGTGTCTTTTACGGGAGCAGCATATAGGGTAAAATATTTTAAACCCATACCTAAAGAAATTAATCAAGATACCTCAACAGCTTAGACGTAGCATTTTTTTTTCATTTCACGATGTTTATCCATACCTGTATATCGTGTGACGCAGTTACGCAAAGATGCGAACAACGTAAACGCATACTACTATAAAAATACTACTAAAGGTTAAACAACTTTGAACTTTGACGCCAATACCTACGACTCGATTTCGGAATGAGGTGTATGCGGCGGTTTCCCTTTGATAGGTTTTAGTGTGCGTGCGTCGTTCTTGACTTATTGGCCGGCAGAGTAGAGGGCAAAAGCTATATAGCTTTTGCTCGAAAGGGTGAAAGGGCTCATTCTGCGCAATATCGGAGAAACCCGTTCACGAGGTCCTCCTGATGGTAAAACCAGTGCACATTTCTCTACACCCTTAATCGACCACGCCGATGTTGCGCCCAAGGCACTACGCCGCTTTGTGGGGGCCCATCTAGTGGGAGGCGAGTCACTTTCCGCCAACCATTCAATTTGAGACAAAGGCGGACGTCCGTTAGTCTCACTTTCACAATAGCCCAGTAGCCTGTCCATCCAAATTCCATTCAATAGTCTTAGTTTAGATTTCCACATTTTCCATAGTTCCTACGCATTAACCGGCGCCCATCTCTGGGCAATTACCTGTGGTTACCCAGAGATGGATCCCGACTGTTGCGCCTCTATATTCTCTAAGGGGCCTCTACGTGTTGGACCTGTGTCCCCATGCAAGCCTTCCAAAGAACCGTGTTCTTTTGATTCCGAGAACTATGAAAGACAAACACAAAACAATAATATTTGTATTGTGCATGTATAAATTATACATGAATGTGAGAAAAATATTATCTTCACTGTGAACTGATTACTGTGTAACTAACGACCGACAATAATAACATTGTGGTATTACATTACTGGAAATCTCTTCGTCCGTCGCCGTAGCGATGGGGATCGGCATCAGGGCGTAAGCCCTCTGGCCGAGGGTTCTAGCGGCACCCATTACCATGGGTGAGTCGTTGGATAGGGCCTGTATAGCCCAAGGGGTGGGTAACTGCCCTCTTCTGGGTAGTTACAGTGCGTGGGATGCGGGGGATAGACGGGATGAGCATGTGCCACCTGGGCGGTCAGCTCAGCCAGGTGAGACCCTCGGTTGCCCGGGGGAGGCCCAGCTTAAGCGACCAGCGACCTATTACATTACTACTTCGCTTCGCCTATTTAAGGAGGTCGAAAAGCGAAATTATGGTTTTAGGCTGCGTTGTGTAATCTGACATTAAATATATATTTTTTTATTTATATATATGTACAAATAAGGCATTTAAAGATTATAAACATAAAGTCAAATTAAATTAAATCAGCTTTACGCTGTATAGACACTCCCCACCTTCCACTGAGTTCAGGAGGCATTGCGTGTTAAGTGGCAGAACTCAACGCCGCGCTTTGCTTCAACACCAGAGCGATGAAATGAAAATATAAATGTAAATAAATATTTAATTTCCTTGAGTGGGGATCGAACTCACAACACGTCGATTTTACAGTCACACTCTGTGCCCCTACGCAACGACTGACCTCGCCTATTACATATATAATATTTTGAAAAAAGAAACACATTGCAATTGCAAAGTAATCGTGCCCACTTGTAATTTTCCGATCGACACAATCATTGGGACGCCAACGTCTTCACGTGGCAATACGACGTTCGAGTCTAATTTTGTATAAAAGATTCGTCACGTGGCTGTACTCACGCGATGAAACAGCTTCTGCAGTCGTAAGAAAAAGATAAAATAAAATGCAAGAAAAACATTTTTTGGTATGTAATAAATTTCTAAAATATATTTTATTTAATTTTTCATTAACGCCATCTTATTGTAAACATGACTTTCCCATTTGGGTATCAGATCCACAATCGTAAATTATTTTAATTTCTTCGCTCTGGTGCACAAGACAAAGCGTTCTGTTACAAAAGTCGTAATGTCTCGAAAATTGGGCGGAAAGCGGGATACGGAATGGATCTTAACGAACTTAACGATGCAGGAAAAAGGGTAAAGTGATTTTTATTTTATTTAAGATTCACGCTTTATCCCGCAGGGTAGGCAAAGGGGACCTAGGAACCAAAGTGTAAGCCACTCCGTTCTCGATTGAAATACTTCCATTCCCCAT
The DNA here is from genome assembly GCA_013403705.1 of Heliconius hermathena. NCBI lineage: Eukaryota > Metazoa > Arthropoda > Insecta > Lepidoptera > Nymphalidae > Heliconius > Heliconius hermathena. The sequence continues at coordinate 119,856 of JAAIXJ010000151.1, read as the reverse complement.
TCTCGGAATTATGGAGACGTGGCGTGTTAAGTGCCGGATCTCAACGCTGTGCTTTGCCTCTTTACAAGAGCGTAGAAGTGTAAATATTAAATATTTCATTTCCTCGAATGGAAATCGAATTCACACCCTGTCTTGTTTAAGGTCGCACGCTTGTGCCTCTGCGCCACGACGATGGCCTCCTTATATTATGTTATTTAAAAAATATAAATAGTAAGTGTTGAAACTTCAAATATAACTAGAAATACCTAATGTAACGAAATATTTACAATATAAATTACTTTGTTTAAAATAAGTAAATAATAACTGTTTAGTAAAAAAATAAAATATAAAATGTGGTTTACATTGTATGAACAGTTCCTAATATCATATGACTTTATCACCTCTTTGCCTTACTAAATTTACAGGCGTTTGCCTTACTTAAACTTACAATCACATTTTTGTACAAAATAACTTCACGTCCTTTATATGAGAGGAAAATATATTATATAATACACAAATATATTACATAATACACGGCAAAGAATTCACTATTTATGTAGTATTTGAATAATTTTAATAAAATTAAATTAAGCTTCACACTGTATCCCGCACACAGCAGGGTAGGCAGAGGGAACCTAGTGTTAAGACACTCCGTTCCCCACATTCTGCTGAATTCTGGAGGCATTGCGTGTTGAGTGGCAGAACTCAATTTAATCATATTTATAATTATAATAATTAATTATCAGTTAATATTTTTTTAAAAATATTGCTAACCATTTCCAACATAGTAAAGTAATCGATTGTTAATAACAAATCAACGGTTCTAATCAAAAGAAAATTTTCGCGGTACATTATAATGGGCGTGGAGAGGCCTGGCCGCGACAGGCTTTGGAGAACGTGAATAGTGGCATGGCCATCCACGATTTCTTATACGCATGCGCCAATATACCCTTATAAAGCCAGCTCCTGCCCTTACCACGGCAGTTTGCAACTCAGACTTCAGAAGTAAACACAAAGCTCTGGGAGTCTTACTGCTAACGTAAATTACGGAAAAGTTTAAACAAACAAGAACTGTGCGATTTCATCCAACAATTTATACCTGAGGATATTTGAAGATAAATTTCTCTAAGAAAAGTGCAAATTTTGCCAGACCTATGAAAAATAAGCTAGGAGTAGATCTTGTAATGAGTGAGAAGTTCGTTGGCGACTTGCCGGTGAACCTGATGGGACAAACACCGAAAACGACACCCCGAAAGGAATCTATGACCCCAAAAATCATCGTGTGCCCTCCAGTTGAAGAAATAACTGAGCCTACGACACCAGGAACGCGCCTATTTAAAGCCCTCAGCAAGCGTCTTACTCGACGATCCGCCGACGTCGATTCCTTGGGGAGCTCAAGCAGCAACGACAGCATGTCTTGTGAGACAGGCCGATCGGATGATCGATCATCTTGCTCAGCAAGTGACTCCAGCAGTGACAGCTCCGAGCGTCATCGCCGGCACCGCTCTACAGTCTCATTGAGACGTGTATTCCAAAATTTAAATTTAACGAGTCGATCTCAATCTTGTTCACCAGTTGAGAGACAGCGACAACCGAAGAAACAACCACAACCAAAACGTATACTTCGTCCTCCTGTAACATACACATATGTCCGAGGTCTGTCCGGACTACCCACTCAACGAGTACCACGACACACGGTGTACTGCGATCCGACGGGTCTAAACCGATAAAAAATCTATCTAAGAAAGATTAACAACAACTACGATAGGAGAAAAAGACTGGTTAAGAATAACGAGGCAGTATTAAAAATGCTAGAAGAATGTTATCATCATATCATTAGTATCATTTTTATTCAAAGTCAGTTAAGAAAAGTAACGTTGTCTTCACGAAGGACCAAAGCAGAGATAGAGAATAGTGAAAACTTTTAAAGTAAACACCTCTTGGACTCACGTTGCAGCGGTGTATAGTTCTTAAAGAATTTCCAGGAAATCAAAAAAGACTGTTAAGCGTCATATTTTACTCACTTTACGTGCAACATCAAACAAATAAATGCACTTCTAACATCACTATAGAGCCGTATACATAAAAAAATTTCTCTTACGTACATATTTATTTAATTTTATTGAATTGAATATAGTTATGGTAATTTAGGTAAATTGTAAGACGGTAATACTACTCTGTCTACGAGGTCAAATTTCCTGTAAGAAGTATAGTGCCTTTCCAGATGTAGTTATTAGGTTTAAACTTATACACAAGTATTTCTAAGTAAAATAATTTTACCATATTTCAATATCAACACCAGTTTATATATAAATAAGTATTAATTATTTTATTAACACTTGCAATTATCGAATTATTCGTATGTATTAAAGCAGTATTATTATTAGTCAAAAATGTATTTAACTCTATGCACTATAAATTATAATTAGATAGAATAAATGTTAAAATCTAGTTTTAAGTTATTTTTATTCCATAAATTTGGGCATTTAATAAAAAAATATAAAATATATTTTTTGTTTAAATTTTTTTTACATTGTAACAAAACAAATTAAAGATAAATAAGCCACACAATGTATGCCGCATACAACAAGGTAGGCAGGTAGGCAGAAGACACTCCGTTTCCCAATTTCTGCCGAATTTTGGAGGCTTTGTGCGTTGAGTGGAGTAATTCAACACCGCGCTTTGCCTTGATACCAGAGCGAAAAAATGAAAATATACATTTTAATAAATATTTTTTTTTGAATGGGGGTCGAACCCCCAACCAGTCGCATTTACAGTCACACACTTGTGCCCCTGCGCCACGACTGGCCTCTATTATAATAATAAAAAAATAAACACGAATATTTCAAATTTAACTAAAACAAAGAATCAAAAAATTCAATTATTCATATAAAAGATGTTGTATTGGTATTTTGAAAGATCTATTAGAGCGGAAATCATTTAACATATCTAGTTCACCTCGTCCTCCGCCTACGCTACGGTTGAATTGGAACCTGTCTTGAAAACGTGACTATTTCAAGTAATTTATAAAGTTTGTACAAATGAATTAAAATGATTACAATATATTTTAAACGTAGGGTTATTTTTTTTGGGTATTTATTTTTATGAAAGACACGAATAAATATTATAAATCAAATAAGGCCATTGTGGCCAGTCATGGCGCAGGGGCACAATGTGTGACTGTAAATCGACTGGTTGTGGGTTCGATCCCCACTCGAGGAGATGAAATATTTACTTAAATTTATATTTCCATTTCTTCGCTCTGGTGTCGAGGCAAAACGCGGCGTTGACTTCTGCCACTCAACACGCAATGCCTCCAAAATCCGGCAGAAAGTGGGGAACGGGGTGTCTTAACACTAGGTTTCCTCTGCCTATCCTGCTGTGTGCGGGATACAGCGTGAAGCTGATAAAAAAAATATTAAAAGAAATTTAAAAATCTTCCACATAAGTTTATTTCTAAAAGGAAACATCTCTCTCACCTCATTTCGTTTAGTTTCTTTTACTTTACGCAAATGCACTCGCTCATGTCCACCAACTACTGAATATTTTAAAACAGTAAATATAAACTTATGACGTAGAAGCTTTTACAGACGAAGAAAAAACCACAGATGTATATATACATATTTTTATTTCTTACTTATTACTTCTCTATATACTACTTTGGTAATAATTGTAGGTATATGCGGACATCGTCTGTTAGGGAAACCGTAGAAAGGATTTTATTTAAATTGTTGTGAAAAAAATTAAAATGTAGATACGAAATTTCTAACAAAACCTAAATTTTAATTTATAGCTCCGTGGATTAAAATATTTATATCTATTTATTTTAAAGAGCGGCGTTGAGTTCCGCCACTTGACTCAGTACTACATAATGTTTACAGAAAGTGAAAATTGAAAAAATGTTTTATTGTATTGTAGACAATTATTTATATTGTTTTTAATATTTCTTATTTTAAGCTCTTCTTTCCAACAGACTATCTTAAAAGATAACATTCTGTTTATTTACATTTTCTATTACCCTACACCGAAAAATGTAGGTTATTTTTTGTCAAAAAGATCTGCTGAAATCATAATATAATAGGTTAATTTGAATAACAGTTACTTACTCAGATCCTATTGACTATAATTTAATGTACCTACTATTTTTTTTTTTTGAACTGATAACTGAACTGATTTTTGTGATCTTATCGCCTACAATTCGAGATGAGCTACTACTTTGAGCGATTGCCTATTATTATCAACCCACTCACAGTCGGTCAATGTATTCTTTATAAGAAATTGTACTTTTCCATCCAACATGCTGCGTCACATCATTAAATATAAATTACTGGCTATCTCAAAAATAGAAAACGTATATTGGTAGCTGTTATTAAGATACTTTCTTTAACATTAATTTACAAATTACTGAGGCCAGTCGTGGCACAGGGGCACAAAATGTGACTGTCAATCGACTGGTTGTAGGTTCGATCTCCACTCGAGGAGATGAAATATATACCTCAATGTATATTTCCATTTCTTCGCTCTGGTGTCGAGGCAAAGCGCGGCGTTGAGTTCTACCACTCAACATGCAATGCCTCCAGAATTCGGCAGAAAGTGGGGAACGGAGTGTCTTAATACTAGGTTCCCTGCTGTGTGCGGGAGACAGTGTCAAACTATAAAAAAATATATATTGTAAGCATACGTGGTAGACCACCAAAACATAGTGCGATCTAAACACATCTAAGCATATATGTTTATTATTATACAACATAAAGCTTCAATCTAGTCATATTTTATGCGTATTATGTATTAAAAAACTTTTTAAGTAAAGTATAGTGTACATATTCAAAGTAAATATTTAAAAAATCATCCAAAACATCCATCTAAGAAAACGTAAAAAAATCATACAAATTAATAAAATGAAACTGGATAAACGAAGCCAATTAATTTTCATTCTTCCGTAAGCCAAAAATAGTCACCGTAGCGGTTCCGAAACAAAAATAGGTTAGGGAGAAACTTGCTTAGAATATATAATAATCGATACCCTAATATAACCGCATAAGTTTCTGGGAACTAAAGCTATTTCCTAGTACACTACATATATACATCAACAATAAAAATCAATATAGAGTCAAAGAGAACTACGAAAATTTTCCTCTGAAATATAACAAATTATTTGAATAGAATTTTCAAAATTCTATCTAAATATAAAAAGCTATTACTAAAAGCAGGTATACAGAACGTCGAAGCTGAATGTCATATGTCATGTCATTTAGGTATATATAATACTAGTATAATAATTTATAATGTTCGAATTTCAAAAATTTCAAAACGCGTTTTATTAGTATTCTAAAAATATTTTCTACCCAAGGTTGTCATAATACACTTCCGATTTCCCGTTGAAAATTACCCCCTAATGTGAAAGACCTCGGAGGCGAAGGTTGAAGGGGGAGATGGGAACAGTACACAGATACACATCAAACACAGCTGTAGCTACAGTCCTCAACGTAAGAACCTCCATTGAAAACGCAATGAACACCTAACCCAAAAGTTTTGTATTTATATTCTCTACTAAACCACTTGCCAGGACGATCTGCTTGTGAGACTGTACCATTGTCGACGTCACTACATCCCGTTTTGGGTTAGTAGGTCACAAGAGGGGTATGCAGCTGGTTCGGGCGGGGTTATGATTTTTAAGCCTCGGTGACGTCATCTTGTAAGCCTTGGACCCCTCTCCGCGGTGAATGATGAATGGAGAGGTCGATAGATGCTAACTAACGGTAAGTAGGTCATGCTGCAGTACTCACAAGAGAACTGCACTGTGCAATATTAGTGTTATATTCTGTGGAAATAAACCTATACATGGTCAGTCCATACTTATTAGACTCTATCATTCTCTCGGAATATACAATTGTTGATTAAAGTATTTAGATATTTTAGCCATTATGTGTGAGTTGCTGCTTGTATCTAGATTGTTTTCTAGTTATAAGCCTAGTTTAAGTAGCAGATAAACATACAACTGTTGATTAGCTGATAATTATGAAAAAGGTTAAAAAATACGGACCACGTGTCTGAGGTGTTTAGTTAAAATATGTATTAACAAAAAAAATTCTGGTAATGTGTTCGTGTATTACTGCGCAGGGGAGAGATGTTTCAACAATATTAAGTTTTATAATGAAATACGCCTTAGGTAAAAAACAAACGTATAATCTAAGGAAACCATACAATTTAATAATTCCTATAATGTTGTCTTAAAGTGTTTTGAGTCAACTGAAATAGATCGACATAACATTTAATTAAAACGTCCACGTGACTGCCTATGCCACTTATTAATTGGAATTCGTTAAATTATTAAAATCTTTGATGTCAATTTCAGTAATATTTTAACTTAAACTAATACTAAAGTAATGTAATTATTTCAAATAAAAAAAAATAAATCAGCTTCACGCTGTATCCCGCACACAGCAGGGTAGGCAGAGGGAACCTAGTGTTAAGACACTCCGTTCCCCACTTTCTGCCGAATTCTGGAGGCATTGCGTGTTGAGTGGCAGAACTCAACGCCGCGCTTAACCTCGACACCAGAGCGAAGAAATGGAAATATAAATTTAAATAAATATTTCATCTCCTCGAGTGGGATCGAACCCACAACCAGTCGGTTTTACAGTCACACCTCGTGCCGCTGCGCCACGACTGGCCTCGTAATTGTATAATGTAATTATTTAATTTTTATTATTTATAGTTTATATAAATATAAAAAAATTATGTAGGTTAGCATCAGTAAGTTGATTAAAAGATCAGTTATTTAGGGTATTGGACCTAAAAAATTCAAAAAACGGATTCCTTATCGAATCTTTTTTTTGTCCGTCTGTCAAATATTCAGATCTATGGAACCCGCAAGTGACTGAGAGCAGGACAGATAAAATCAAGCTTCTTAAACGCAATAAAAAGATATTTATGCATCGATTTTGCTGGATTTTGTATAAAATTCGCCACGTAAAACCTATGATCTACAGTTATGAAATTTAGCTCGAAATGAAAAGTTACTAGGTTTTTTTTTGTAATATAAATTAGCGAGGAAGTTACTGTGAGAATGAAGAAGAGCGTGCTCAGCTGGTTTGGGCACGTCGAACGAATGAGTGATGAAAGAATAGCAAAAAATATTTATGAAAAAGTGAGGTAGGAGAGGTAGGGAGAGACTCCGGTTGACCTTCAAAAACACAACACAGTAGCATAGATACTGGAGGAATATCACGGAAAAAAACATGAGGAAACCGGAGGCCATGTATGAAGAGTGTGATGACAGACGAGGCGAAACAAGTATGTTCAGACAGTAGTGTTTAGCACTCCGTTCTCTCTGACTACTCCGCTAGGGATATATCGTGAAGCTATGAATGTATGTATGTATGTGTGTATGTATGTAAAAAACTTAACAGATCTGACTATCTTTAGAGTGATTGATATGAATATTATATAAAAAAAAATTAAATCAAATCAGCTTCACGCTGTATCCCGCACATAGCAGGGTAGGCAGAGGGAACCTAGTGTTAAGACACTCCGTTCCCCACTTTCTGCCGAATCCTGGAGGCACTGCGTGTTGAGTGGCAGAACTCAACGCCGCGCTTAACCTCGACACCAGAGCGAAGAAATGGAAATATAAATTTAAGTAAATATTTCATCTCGAGTGGGGATCGAACCCACAACCAGTCGGTTTTACAGCCACACTTCGTGCCGCTGCGCCACGACTGGCCTCAATTATATAAATCCATAGATAGTATATAAGATGATAATTAAATAATATCATAAGTAAAATTAGCATCAGTTGCGTTAAAGAAATAAAAAAAGCGGCCATTCACAAGGTAATTCGAAGTCAACATGAAGCTTACTAATTATATTTTTAATAATCTATAATTAACTGTGCACAAAGTTAACAAGTCGAGTGAAGTTCAAATTATGTATAATTATTTCTGAAATCATGCACTCGTGCTCAGTCGGTCACGCTTTCGTCGCACCTTCGTTGGTTTAGATGAAATTGGAAGATGCAGGGCTTCCTTGTGACGTCACTATAATCTGAATAGGTACTATAATCTTACAAAAATATATTAATACTTTAGTTCTTATTTGATTTTTTAACTTGAATTTACATTAGGTACTCTCCTTACTTCAATCTAACAACTGTGAGTTTTTAATTCTTATAAATAATAAAAAATTATGTTTTAAAAGTACGAGAAGAAGCCCAATATTTTTAACGGACTTTAAAAAGGAGAATGTTCTCGTATATCTCGTTTTTTTTGTTCGATGCGTAATAATTGCCATTTAGTCGTACAAAAGTTTAATTTATTTTGGTCTCGTAGTTTTTATTTTATGATTTAAAGCCAATGTTACAATACCGAAGCTAATGTTACAATACCTTGTATACACATATGTACACCGATTACTTAAAGAGTTTTGATCCGATTTGCGTGACTTTTTTTGTTCGATGAGAGCTACCTAAAATAATCCTAAAGGCCTAATTTATTAAAGAAATTGGTATCAAAATCCTTTTCAATATTATAGAAACTAATCATATAATTATGAGAACAAATAGAGATTGATATAATATTTATTTACTGCCTTAGACTGGAAAAACAACTATTATATACAAAATTCCCGCTGGGACCGCGACCTAGACAACGTTAATATTATTAGAGTACAAAATGAAATGGAGCCATACATTAAATTGGCAAAAACATTCTTTTTAGGGTTCTGTACCTCAAAAGAAAAAAACGGAACCCTTTTAGAATTACTTTGTTGTCTGTCTGTTGAGTCAATTTTTCTCATGATTATGTTTAGGTATCTTGGTGAAATTAATATCATATGCACGTTTATGAAAATATTAAGCTTCTAAGTCAACTCAATCAAAAGATAAGAGCGTTTATGCATTGTTTTATTGCATTTTGTTTGAAAGTTGACGCATTATCAAAAGCTATGAGGTACTTCTGGTGGACCTACAAAACCGACTCGCGCTTGGCTGGCTTTTTCTTAAAGATACTTAAAAAAAACATTCATATATTTCAATCAGGCGTAGCCGCACGGGGGCCACTAGTTAAAAGTAAATCTAATGTTTCGATTAATGACATACAAGCTTAATATATAGGTATATTTTAAATATACTTTTAAATCGATTGACCTTAAGACAGCCGTCAGTGACCCTTGCTAACAAATTTCGACAATAACAAATTAGACCACCTGTAGTCACCGACTGACATCAATGGTTAAATTAAGCCACTTGAATAACTTATTCCACTAGCTAATAATACTAGGAAATTTGTTAAGATATAATGTTATCCATAGTTTCTTTACAAATCTGTATCTTGATTCTAATACCAAATATTCGTCTAAATATAAATTATAATAAGATTTAAATATATAATAGTCATTTAAAAAATGTTTAAATGAAATTACTAAACTAAATAATTATGTTATACATATAACCATTTATACTTATTTAAAAACGTATAAAAATTTGAAACGCAGCGGGACTCGAACCCGCGCCTCCTGAAAACCGACCAGGTCGGTTGGTTGGTCGGTTCAAATGTTTACGTTTTTAAATAAGTATTTTTCTTTCCTAAGTGTGGAATAACACTTTAAAAATGTTTAAGAATATAACCATTTGTCAAACTGAGAATATTTATACATATGTTAAATAAGACCAGTCGTGGCATGGACATATGCGTGTAATTGCAAATGCCACAGGCTGTGGATTCAATACCCACTCGAGTAAATGAATTATTGGATATTTTCATTTCCTCGCTTTGGTAATGAGGCAAAACGCGGGGTTGAGTCCCGCTCTACACGCAATGTCCTGAATTCAGTAATTCTGTGTAATATTAATTTAGAAAAGTGGATAACGGAAGTGTCTTAATGGGAACAGAGTGACTTAACACTAGTTCCCTCTGCCCAACCAACTGTGTGTAAATACGGTGCGAAGCTGAACAACAAATATAACAACATAACAAATATTGTTTACGACCAAAGTTATTTATTTATTACATCAACAATCACGAGACGAAATCGAGTTAGTGTGCCTTTAATTATACTAAGTTATTTACACGAAATTAAACACCATAATTTGTAACTCAGCCGAATTTGTTAATCACTCTTAATACGTTTACAGTTTCGTAGCGAGGTAACTGCGTAGCCGATACGTCGTAGCCGCTGAGTAAGTGTGGGCGAAAGGTTATAATAAGTCACGCGCACATACTTTTTTAAAATTATCCACACTTTTATTTTTTTTAATTGTGTTTTACACAATTAAACAATATTTATTTATTTTATAGCTTTATTTAAGTTAAGTATTAATTAATATATACTTGAGGCCAGTCGTGGCACAGGGGCACAAATTTGTGACTGTCAACGCAACTGGTTGTGGCTTCGATCCCCACTCGACAAAATGGCATAATTATTTAAATTTATATTTCCATTTCTTCGCTCTGGTGTCGATACAAAGGGTGGCGTTGAACTCCACCTCTCAACAAGCAGTCTCCGAAATTCGGTGGAAATTGAGGAACGGATTGCCTCAACACTAAGTTCCCTCTGTCTATCCTGATATGTGCGGAATAAAGTGTGAAACTGTTTTTTTTTATTTTTTAAGTTATAAATCTGTTTCGGATCTGCACTATTTGCACTCAATGTTTTGTTCAAGCTTCACGTGATATTTGATGATGATTGATCTAAGTAAACACTTAAACAGCTACCAATGGGTTACTTATTCCAATAGCTCTACTACTAAAACAATTTATTTAATTGTTTTATCTTTACTAATATGTTTCTTTTTGAAATAATTTAAATAATGTTCTTATAACCTACACTCCAATACTAAATATCACTTAATTAATTTTATTTTATTTTAATATCAAAATATGTGCGTACTGCTTCAACAACGTAACTGATGTTAATTTGTTGACAACAACCTAACTAGCTATTAATTTAGCTTCGTCTTAATCTCACTAATCTTTATTGAAATTTACGATATTGTTAAAATACGGCCGTGCCGACGGACGTACGGCCGCCCTTTGGACGCGGCGCCAACGATTACACCGATACATAGCAGGATGGAAAAGTAACAAACAATTTAAAAAAAATCAGCTTCACGCTGTATCCCGCACACATCACACAATGCACATGCACACATCAGGGTAGGCAGAAGGAATCTAGTGTTAAAACATTCCGTTCCCCACTTTCCGCCGGAATCTGGAGGCATTGCGTGCTGAGTGGCGGAACTCAACGCCGCGCTGTGCCTCGACACCAGAGCGAAGAAATGAAAATATAAATGTAAATATTTCACTTCCTCAAACCCACAACCAGTCGATTTTACACTTTATGCCTCTGCATCACGACCGGCCTCCAACAACAAACAATTAAATTGTATATCATACAATTGATCTATAGATCAATTTGTTTTGTCATCACTACTTTAAATGAAAGCACTGTTTTAACTACTCTATAAAAGCCTAATACAATTAAAACAAAAGAGATTTTGTCAAAAATGAAAAAGTATTTTTTTTTCAAACTAGATAAATAATAAAATTATCGTTGTAAATCTATATAGTTGCATCACAGTACGGATAAAACTCGTAAAATGAAAAACAGCGACTGTTGTCGAAACTGTTGATCAATCTTGATTATTTTTTTAGGTATGGGCTTGAAACATGTATTATTTACATTAAACGGATAAAATTTTGTGGATATAAATAGTCAACATAAAATTTCGAATAAGATTTCCAACTGCTGTAACAAATACACCATTTTAATGGTTCGAGAGATTCTTTTAAAAGTATTAGAGGCACGCGATCAAAAAAGCAAGTAGCGCTACTTCGCTGCATCTTCTCCAAGGCAACGTCAGAGATAGCAATGTCTTATGCCGTGTGATCCCGGCCTAGAATAGGATCATCCTGATACTGGTGGTGTCGTAAGAGGCAACTAAAGTACGTGTGGTAGACACGCATGGGCAGACTCGACCGGATCATTACCATCCCCGGCATTTAAAACCGGCGTTAAGTAGTGACTTTAAGCCACTGCGTTTCGCATTAAGTAATGCCGGGCTCCGGCGCCCAACCCACCTTAAAGGCTGGCAACGCACCTGTAGCTCCTCTGGTGTTGCACGGGGTCGTGGGCGGCGGTAGTCACTTACCATCAGGTGACCCGAACGCTCGTTTGCCTTGTCCTTTTCCATAAAAAATAAAGAATAAATCTCAAAAATTAAATTTAGACATTACGTCGTTATTACCAATAAATTATGATTATGATTAAAAAGAAAATAAAATACAAAAAATAAAATAAAATACAAAATTATGATTATGATTAAAAAGAAAATAAAATACAAAAAATAAAATACATTCATCGATTTATACATTCATGCTCTAATACCTTTTTTTCGCCAAATTCTAAAACTTGGAATTTTGAGTGGTAGAAAAAATATTGTTTCATTTTAATATCTTCGCAAGTGAGGATCAAAAATCATCTTGTACATATTTTTTTCATTTTTAAAATTTTATTCCGCACTAACCACTGAAAAATATTTAACGGACCATCAACTTAGTGGTCATGGCTCTTGGACCGTTTCCAAGATGCACGGGGTCGAGTGTCGCTGAATTGAAATTCTTATACGATTTCTAAAAATATCTAATATACAGTTAAATATTAACCTTAATAATTAATAATATACAGTTAAATTAAAAATTTTAATATTAAAAATTGTTAACCTAATTAAAAGAACTATGCGTTATATAATATACTAAAATTAAATAGTTTCAAAAAACATTTATTTCTGAAAAAAATATAATTATTTTACGCAAAATTTAATTTTACGAACATAATGAAACGTGTTTCTGACATTTACAACCAATAAACGATTATAAAATACTTCTTGTCCCGTGTTTTGAAACGTTTTAATTGATTTTTCAGTTAGTTATAGTTATGGGTAAAACGCGAAGAATAATGTGCGGTTATTTATATCAGTGACCACGAGAGTCTCAACGTGATCCACCCAACCTCAGATAATTGTGCCTTAACTCGTGCGCATTTGGAAATTTATTCTATTGGGATTCCATTTGTAAAGGTGTGATTCCTTATATTGTGTTATATTAAATTTTTATCGAGGCCGTCGTGGCGAAGGGGTTGGTTGTGGGTTCGATTCCCCCTAGGGGGAATTAATTATAATATTATTTATAAATGTTTTCATTTCTTGGCTCTGGTAGCGCGGTCTGGCAGAAGCGCGGCGTTGAGTTCCGCGGAACTGAGTGGCTTGACACCACGTTCTCTTTGCCTACCTATTATACGCGGGGTAAAGCGGGAAACTGAAAATCATCTTGAAGCGAAAATTTAGTAGCATATTATTGTTTTGCTATAATGCTTTATGTTATATGGATTATTGATACGCTAGCGTTTAAAAATATATTTCCAAAAGAAATGTACGTAATATTTATTCATAACGCGTACCTATGTGTTAATTCGTAGTCAAGTATATGTAAAAATAAATAAATCAGCTTCACGCTGTGTGCGGGTACAGCAGGGTAGGCAGAGGGAACCTAGTATTAAGACACTCTGTTCCCCATTTTCCGCCGAATTTGGGAGGAATTGCGTGTTGACTGGCGGAACTCAATGCCGTTCTTTTCCTCGACACCAGAGCGAAGAAATGGACATAATAATATTTTCTTTTTAATCATAATAATAAATTTAAATAAATATTTCGTTTCATCGAGTGGGGATCGAACCCACAAACGTCGCGTTACAGTCACACCCTTGTGCCCCTGCGCCACGACGGCCTCAAATGTAATTTTGTCATTATATTATTTCACTTAATAATTATTAATTAGAGTTTGTCCACGTAATCCCTTTTATGAGTTAGACAATTAACATCATGTTTCGGTTGTTGGTTGTTGTGACGCACCATCAGCAATATTTGAATTGCATAGGTAAAGAAATATTAATACTTACTTGTTTATGTCGATTCTTTTTATGGTAACAGATTACTAGCCATTTGAAAATAATAATATAAATCATATTTCTGCTATATGAACGTGAAGTTAATAAAGTTAAAATTGTGCTTGGAACATTGCTTATATTTACAATTTTGTTTTTGTTACCTTGCTTGAGCAAATTAATAAAGTTTATATCTATACACTTTTTTATTAGTGGGGAGCAGTGTCTTAACACTATTCTGTCTACAGTGATACAGATACAGCGTGAAGCTGGAAAAAAAATATAATAAGTACATTTACTATGACGTAGTACACTACAGCTTCAAATGGGGGTCAAATGGGGGTAGATGGTTAAGAAATAAACTTAAAAATCATATTCACAAGATCTAGGACTAGGTCGTGTCACAACCTTCCATGCTTTTAAATTTTAGTACCCTAGATGTCTACACGACCTAAATACGTGCTTCACAATTCATTGCAGAGATTAATGGACTTAGTATACAATAATGTCATTTTTAAACTAACTTGTAGTAAAGTAACGATTTATATTAAATATAACAATAATATCCATTATGTTCGTCATCTTTTATATGTATTAACCTGATCAGCAGTTCTGGGATTTAAATCCCACAAGATGAACAAATTTTACTTGGTACTCAACAAAGTAATGTCAGCTTCAATAATTTTACACTTTACTATTGTAAAGAAATCAAACACCTCGAGGCTTTTACAAAACTTATATTTCTTCCAGAGTAAAATATTATTAAGCTTGTACAATGTCTATCTTAAATTCTAATACAATATGTTATACTAGAGGACCTCTTTCTTCTTCCGCTCCAAGTCTAAAAGTGTATCTCGAATTTTCCGACCACAACAAGCATCATTTTAGTAGTGTTCTCTGATGATAGTTCTATAAACTTAGTTTAATTATTTCAAAAACATATTTTTATTAAACAAAGAGGTTGATTTACATTTTTATAATAAATTATTGCGAATATTAAAACTTATAAATATAAAATCATAACACGATGCAATATTATAGAGATCTACACTAGGGTCTGTATAATATTGGATCATTACATACAAATACAGGTTGGTTGGTTGGTTTTCTTTTTTCTACGCTGTGTATGGTTTCAAGATAGCACTCTGCGACACAATCGAGGCGTGGGCACATTGTTTTGTTCATACAAGAGCATGCTCGCCCTCAAAATACTAAGTGGTTGTAGAGTACTCGGGTTCTTTGAAATAGAAAATCGAGTAGGTACTATCGAGCTCATGTGTTAAATATGTCAGAGTAATATATGTATTACTACAATAAGAAATCTTGCAAATTGGGTCACAATATCGTTTTTTGCTTGACGCTGTACCCTACATACAGCAGAGTATGCAGAACCTAATATTAAGACAGTCCGTTCTACATTTCTGTTTCAGGAGTAGCGTAGCTCAACGCCGCGATTTCCAAGGAGAAAATATTCATAAGGAAGGATGAATTATTATTCATTCCGAGTATAAATTGAACCTACAGACTGTAAACGCGACGGCAGAGGCACGGAGTGTCTTAACGATAGGCTCCCTCTGTTAAGACACTGTTTCCCACTTTCCGCCGTATTTTTCGAGGCATTTCACTCAACTCAACGCCGAGTTTTTGCCTTTGTGCCAGAGCGAAGAAATGAAAATTTTAAGAAATAATAATTCATTTCCAACGCGATTCCCACATACATCTCACACAGAAGTTACGTTTAATAGTCAGGATTTGTTGTAGTTTCTGGCTATTATTCTTCGTATATGATATTTCTAGAACGGAAGTGGAGAAACATATATATTTTAAAAGTATAACTTAGTGTTGTCTTAAGAGAGAAAGAAATGTCAAATTATACATTCTTTCAAAATCTTTTGTATAAAACCCTGCTAATAAATAATATATAAAGGTAAATTTGAAATATTTAAACATAATGTTATAGTTACAGGAATATCTTTAATGTACTAAATACTATAATTTAACATATTCTAGTCTACTATTTTTTTATTATTTAGAAGTTTAACTTCATACAAAACTAAATTAAAAAGCTTTTCGAAAAGGCCTTTAATGCTGCAGAATCTACTCTAAAGGGCATGACCCCCGCATGTTTCCGTGTCAAGGATGAGCCTTAAATAGAAACAGTGTTTGCTAGCAAATTATTATATAAGTATCTTTCATACTTATTAAGAAAACGTATAAAAATTTGAACGTAGCGGGACTCGAACCCCCGTTTTTATACGTTTTCTTAATAAGTAGTTTTCTTTCCTAAGTGTGGAATAACACTTTAAAAATGTTTAAAAGTATCTTTCAGTTGATTTTTTTTTGCCTACTATTATATTTATTTAATTGAAACAATACGACTATATTTAACTTTTTTTTAAATAAATTATATTATCCAATTTTTAAGTAAATTTTAAAGACTATATTCATCCATTGATAGCTAAAGTTTTAAGCCAATTCAATAAAACACTTATTTTGTAGCAATATTGTCGTATTTAACTTAGTCGTTTTTTTGGGCAAAATACGAGGTACATAAAAAGTACAATAAACAGTAACTTTTTAAACACAATTCATTAGTCTTTTACTTTTTCAGGTGTACCTTCCCCACTTCCTGTGACCTTTCGCAGTCACAATATAAAAAAGAAATGACCTCAAGCGATATATTTATATCTCTGTGACCTCGTGGTCTTTACAGGTGAGGTGGAGGGCGGTATCTGCGGGGTTGATCCAGTTTTGAATGGAATGGCGGAGGCTCGGCATGACGTCATGGGGGCGTAGCTGTGACGTCAGTGCTGTAAACTAGGTCGCTCGGTCGAAGACCCCTGCCGCGCTGCATGCATGATGGCGTCCCTGAAGGACCTGCATATATATTTAAAATTATATATACATATAGAAAATCGACTTCAATGTTTTATAATAAGTCTTCTATTCATATATAATTTGTATTATGATTTTTTTCTCTGATGACATTACATTAATTTTGATCTGGTTTTGTATTAATGTATCTTATAAATAACTAAATATAAATCACATACTAGTAACTTATTACAAGTAATATTTTAAATTCCAGAATCTTTACAAAAAACTAAATATAAACAAAAATCTTTTTATTGCTGCATATACTCGTATAGTATGTATATATAAAGCCTATTGAAATTTCCAATTAATCTCTTCTCTTTTTTGGCATAGTCATATAAATAAATAATTATTTTCATTGAGCGTGAGAATTAGGTCAGAGGCTGCTGCAGTCGTTTCGATCAATGTGTACGCGTCAACCGTCTGAGTACCAATTGTGCCCATCCAATACAGAAATACACGTACTAAAAATAGAATTACCTGCTTAACTTATAAAGATTGCTTAAAATATTTTAAAAAGTGTAGTTATTGTTTTAAACTCTCCGTTTGTAACCGTTCCTAAAATGGACGGAGTTTTGGGAAAAGTAGAAAAATAGTCTCCGTTTCTCGCTGAATCCGGAAAATAGCCAAGATATGTATGTACAAGTAGATACGTAGTATATATAATACTATTTGAACTTGATATTCGTTCTCTTACAAGTTGCTATAAGGCTTTATTTAGCTCGTTGTAATGATGAATGATAAATAAATGTCTTAAAATAATAACGCTTTGCTGTTCTATTATATTTAAAAAACCGATCAAGTGCGAGTCGGACTCACAACCAATCACCAATTAAGTACTTATAAGCTTTTAATAGTTTTTATCTGAAATAAAAATATATTTCTATTTTTCGGATTTTTTTCTTTATTTATATTTAAATTTCTCACTTCTTGTCAAATTTCATAGTTATAGATCTATGGCAAATACCTTCTAGGTTTTTGATTACGTGGTGAATCAAATTTTTTATGAAACGAACTACAAATATACATTTGTAATATTTTTCTGTGAAATACCTATAAATCTTCACTTCTTGCAGATTTATCCTTTATTTGTTATGTAGTAGTTCTCATTTAATACCAAATTTACGTAGAATTGACTACGCAGTAAATTTTTAATATGAAATGCACCAAAAACGGTATACTTTGATAAATGGTATAACTAACTAACTAGCTTCACGCTTTATCCCTAGCGGGGTAGACATAGAGAACGGAGCGCCAAACGCTACAGTACGCACAGATGTGCTGACGTTTCGCCGTCTCATCAATGAGGCTAAGGCTCTGTTAACCCTGTTACCGGCAGCAATACTCCTTTCCACACCCATCTCTACTGAACATACTTCTCAAGTATACCACTTCAATCACTTGTTCTAATATCTTACCATTTACACTGACCTTGCATTCCGTCCTTTCTTCATCTCGTTCAAAAACCAGAACCTTTGTTTCGTATTCAGGCTTAGACTATTATGAAAATAATGAATGAATACGAATAAGATCTGGATAAATGATATAAGAAGTCTTTTTTTTTCTTTTCAAGTACGGAACCCTAAAACTACACATTACTATAGAAAATATATATAGAGAATAACTATTTACATTTTTTTATAGTAGATCGTTAGCAACAGCATAATATTTAAAAATGTGGAAAATTTAGAAAGAAATAATTTCAATCTCCTAACAATATATGAAATATATACTAAAATAAGAAAAAATATATTTATGAGCAAAAGTCAGTGAACTAAATAAATAATGAAATAAACTTTTTAACAACTTTTTACTTTTTTGCCTCACAACCCTTTTCATTATCAATGTCGACGACCGTAATATTAAATATAATATATCAATTACTGGATCTAGTATCATTGAAGTAAAGGTAAAGTCGTCGTGATATTAAATTGTAAAAAACAAGAAAATATAAACCATTTTTCTTTTAGTATAATATCTCTGTTACTCATATTCTTCCTTTGCGGAGTGAGTAACAGATAACGCAAAAAGAAACTACGTAACTTAGAAAGTAGGGGTTTGGCAAGTAAGTAGGTTAGAGAGCGAAGGGAGACAATCTCTCGAAATTCCAACGAGGATGAATAAAGGTAAGCCAGAAGCGGAGGAGTTTACGATTCTCGTCTGGACAAGCTGTCCGGCTTATTTATTATTATATATTAACTTTACGCTATGTCCTGCTCATAACAGGTTAGACATTTTCCACTGAATACTGGAGGCATTGCGTGTTGAGTAGCCGAACTCAACGCCGCGCTCTGCCTCGTCACCAAAGCGAAGAAAAGAAAATATTAAATATTTCATTCCCCCTAAGTGAGAATCAAATCCATGACCTTCGCGGTTACATACTTGTGCCCCTGCCCCTGGCTTTCAAATTATTGTGATGTTTAATTAACTATTACTTTTACTATTTGAACTATAAACTGTGGCCATAATTCTCCTTTACATTATTTATTAATTCAATTATAATTAAAAGAAACCAATATAATCCCTTACGGCCATAGTAAGGAATACTTATAAAAATATTTTACATCAGCTATTGATAGAGAAGCTTTGTTTTTTTAAAGAAGATTCTCCGGATATTGGCCTTTGGGTCAATGACACAAAGAAATAAAAATCTAACATGAATACAAGTTCTATTTGCTGTTTAATAAGTTTATAATAATATTTTTTCTTTTCTTCATAATCTTTCAATCTTCTACAAGTATATACCTATAATTCGGAATAAGTGTTTTATATTGTTTTCTGAATTTATTATGCCGAGTGATGAAAATGAAATATGTGATAGAAGACCACTCATCACTTAAGACTACATAGTTGAGGTAGTCGTGGTCCAGTAGCACAAACGTGTGATTGTAGACGCGACGGATGTGAATTTGATTCTCTCTCGATAAATAGAGTTTTTGATAGTTCCTGAAACTAGATAAAAGTAACTATCTAAAAAAGAATAATAATTACGATGAAATGTACAAGTTTAGAAAATCGCATCTAAAGTTTTATGGTCGTGAACAATATACTTTTACTACGAAGTTACGGAGTGATTGATATAAAGCTAATCTGACAACATTCAGGATTTATAATATGTGCCTCATGTCTTCGTAGCATATATAGTTTTAAAAAACAGTAAAGAACAATGCAAGAGAGAAAAAAATATATTTTCAAAGTTTTTGATGAATTATAAAAAATATTACTTAGACGACTAAATTAATCATCATGGCTAGTAATGCTAGGGAATTAGAAAAGTAATAAATGAAAAATGAACTACATACTTAGAATATTTTTTTATTTTAACTTGAAATTAACAATTAGTTTATATTGCTCCTTAACGATAATAAATGAACTTCAATTTAATTTTAGAATAATGTGACACAATCACAACTATAGAAATAATTTTAGACAAGAATCTAAAGATAATAGCAATGTCTATTGTGTCTAATGTCTAATGTGGTCTATTTTTAGATAATTAAGTCGAGTACTTTAATAATTATTTTTCTATGGACAAAAAAGAGTACAACTTTGGGGGTTTACTAAAATTTAGTGTCAAAAGTAATAAAATATCTATTTAAAATGGGTTTTTTAGGAAAAAAAATAATTGACTTCATAAACACATATATATTGCAACTGTTTTTTCTGTTTTACTACAAGTACACTTGTATATTCTACGGCAGGTACAAGTTTGATGCTAAACTTTCAGATTAAATAAAATATGACGAAATTTTTATCTTAAAGCCAAATAAATTTAAAAACAGAATGCTTTTTGGATTTATAGTCTAACAAATGAAATTTACTTTTATTTAAATTAAAGTAACAAGTACAAAGTACTTGGTAACGAGATCTATCGATAAAAGTCGATAAAAATCAACTATAAAAATCAAAAGAACATCTATCCATGTTTATCGATATAAATAAAAATAAACTATTAAATCAAAACCTAGCTACCTAGTCTGGAGTCAGTATCGAAAATATTAGTTTGAAGGGTCTGATATTACGACCTATATACAAAACACTTTGAGTTTTACCGTCGGTAAAGTAGCGTCCTATACTTGTACCCGCGGTACTAAATTTTACAAGCTTCTAAAATAAAAAATAAAACGGTATTTTTCCACCAATTCACAAAATTGCGAATATCTCGAAAACTAAAACTCCGATAGTTGTACCTTTTTCCAAACACAGTGACAAATAATTTATATTTTCATTTATTATTGGTTCTGGTTAAAAATGCGGCATTGAGTTCCACAACTCAACATGCAAAGCCTCGAGCGGCTCAAAGCTCGGACTGCGCGTCTTAACACTAGGTTCCCTCTGCTTACCCTGCTACGTATAGGATACAGCGTAAAGCTGAAAAAAAAACACTACGTTAGTTACATACTATGAGTATGTTAACATCTAATACCTACACAGATTTGTTTACAGAAGTGGTTTGGATGTTGATTTGATAATGATACCTTTTACTCGTTTTGTCTATTACTAGAAGTAGCGTTTGAATCATGATGCAATAGACAAGAACGACTGCAAAAACTTCTGGACCGTAGAACTTCTAATCTCCTTATTTTATAGTAAATATATATAAATAATGTACAAACACACTTCTTTACTATTTTATTAATATATAAATAAATATTGAGTCTTAATAGTTTTCTATTAAGTGAATATTAAATATCTTTTCGCGGAATATAAATCAATTATTAATATGATTCTGTTGACAGCATAATAGTGCTACTATAGAACTAAACTACTATAGAAATTTCCCACAAAGGGGATTTAAGCTATTAAATTTACAAAAGGACTGGGTTCGAAAACCTTAGTTTTTTACACGTCATCACTTAGCTTATTTATCACTAACAACAGCGGCAACTCCATTTACGAGATTTTCCTGAGTTCGTCATGTTTGTTATTTGCAACAATTTTTTCACCACCGGATCCGAAATATAATAGTAGTAGAAGATAATATTTTATATATATGTAAAGCATTAAAAAACAAACCATTATTAAATTTAAATGGTATATTCCAACTAAATAATAGAAATAAACGCAGTAGAAAGAAAAAACCGGTAAGATGAGAGTCGGACTCGCATACCGAGGGTTCTGTACAAATTTATGTCAACGGGTTGTACAATATATAAAAGTAGACAAACTTAAGTTTGCGGCAGTATGCATTCATTTTGGATTAAATGAACTGCAAGTTCCCATTTCTTGTGAAATTTCATAATTGTAGGTCCACGGGAAGTATCTAAAGATTTTGATGACGTGGTGACTTTTATACAAAGGCAGCAAAAACGATGCATAAACGTTCATATCAATCTTTTGACTGCGGTGAATTTAAAATAAGATTTTTTTTTATAAGGAACCGTAGACCTGAATATTCAATTTTAATTTCAAATTGATACATTTATATAGCGTCCTTACGAACCATAGGGACACACCAGTGGCGTAGCTGGGGGGGTGCGAGCGGTGCAGTCGCACCGGGCATCAAAAGGTAAGGGGCATCAAAGTCTACGATCAATTCTTCTAATTTTTTTTCAATCAAGAATCAAGAAATGTACAAGAAAAATGAGAGAATGAAATTGAAAAATATAATCTCGCTATCATGTCAATCGAACATGAACTAGTCGATACTATTGATTCTGAAAATATGAATAATGACTTTGCTAGTCAAAAAGCGCGTGATGTCCTTTTTTAAATGTTTGCAATAATTTTTACCAAAATCTAATGCTATATATAACTTATATATAGTTATTATAGTTTTGAAGCAATAAAAAATTATATATCTAAGCTACTGTGTTTTGAAATCTGAAATTATTTTGACCATTTTAAAGGGCATCAAGTCCTAAGCTGCACCAGGCAGCAAATATCCTAGCAACGCCACTGGGACACACGGACAACAAAGTGATGCTATAAGAGTTTCTTTTTTCTTTTTAAAGTACGGAACCCTAAAAAGTATAGATATACTAATAATTTGTATAAAATTCTTATAGAATATACATAGATAGGAGTCTTGTTTTATAAAAATAACTTTAATTTAAAATATGTTGTTGGTTTTATACAAAACGTGTTTGTTCTTTATATGATTTTTTAAAATTTAATATGAAATATTTTCCATGTAAATGATTGAAAAGGTAAAACTATCTATTAAAAATTTATTACGGTATGTATTACATAAGGTACATAACGAACTATACCATATGAGAGTTGACTCTTTTCCACTTCAAACTCACATAACCAAGTAAATTCATCACTAAGCTATTCTTTTATAAAGTCAGAGCTATTATCTTATTATTTATCATACTTGTCTAGTAGTATTTGCGTGTAGGCGTGCGCGAACAAACTAAGAGAGAGATGGACAGACAGCCAAATATTCTGTTGATTAGTTTTTTTTAGCTTCTATTATCGATATCTAATATTAACAGACCCAATATTTGAATATTTTTAATATTTTTTAAATGTTATTCCACATTTAGAAAAAAAAACTTATTTAGAAAACGTGTAAAAATGTCTTTTTATACGTGTTCTTTATCATCACACAAATTGAAAGCTAAAGATTTAGCCATTTCAGTAAAACAGTTGTATAAAATAACTGTTATAGAAATTAGCAACTTTGTCGAAATAAGTACCTACTTTAAATTGATATAAGTTTTTTATTTATGAACCAATTGTAATAACAAACCTTAACAAACCTTAACTTTAAATTGTATGTTAACGAAATCGAAAACGGTTAATCCGATTCTGAGATTAGTGTGAACACAAGCACAGACAAACAGACAAAAAAATTAAAAATCATTGTTTTGAGTTCTATTACATTGATAAAGGTGCCCAATAACATTTTTCTTATATATTTTCCATGTACAGACACCGATTCGTTACGGTTTTATTATATCTAAGTATAAATGTAATAATGAATTTAGCTGAAAACTTGTTTTCTAATTTGAATTTTAATCGGTATAAAATGTTAAAATATTACATTATTCAATTTTCTAGTATCTACTATGTTAATAGTGTCAATTGATAATAATAATAATATTAAATTGTTTTGTAGGTTAGATATTTCTATCGCCTTGCAAAAATCCATCCGCAGAAATAAAAAGTGTATTTAAACAAAACAGTAGCCGGAACTGTTGACCTATAGGAAGTAAAATGTCGTTACACTGAAAAGATCTATCTGTATAAATTTGATTGATTTCTGATGATAATTAGAGAGATAATGATTTTTGACTCAAAAAGTGTCAAAAATAATAACTATCGTTTATTTATTTATTTTTTTTATAGTGTAGTTATAAAAAACTATAAAACTATATGTACACGTGTGTATTCTCGTGAATAAGCAAACACCAGTGTCAGGTCAACGGATTCATATTTAAACAGACCACCTACTTTGAACCAGGTATCAAAAGCACAATTAAACTTTCCTAATTATGAATAATCTCTTTGATTTGAATAAATGAACAAATTTTCTGATCAGAATGTTTTATCCCATAGGAATTCATCACACAAATAATTTACTTTCGTTAAAGTGAAGATCTATAAATATACAAAGATGTATTTCGAACGTAAAAATCATTTTAAAATAAGATTGTTGAGAAGAGGGCTAAACTGATTCTAATGAAGCTTTAGAAACGTGTGTAAAATTGGCGTCATAGAATT
Organism: Heliconius hermathena; assembly: GCA_013403705.1. NCBI lineage: Eukaryota > Metazoa > Arthropoda > Insecta > Lepidoptera > Nymphalidae > Heliconius > Heliconius hermathena. The sequence continues at coordinate 95,394 of JAAIXJ010000151.1, read as the reverse complement.
AAAAAAAATAATGTCATTAATGCCTTACAGCTTAACATATTTTTTAACATTTATATTACATATCACATGTAGGATACTGGCACCAATAACATTTGAATAAAATAGTATAGATCACAACGTACCGATGTTTTGCAATCTGACTTCACAGCAGGTAATTTGGCAGATAAAAAACCGATCAAGTGCCTTTTACTTAGTCTTACTTGCCCACCAAGGGAAAACGTGAAGTACCGGTTTAGATGAGACGGCGGATTTCATACAAAATGCAAAAACGATGCATACATGCTCGTATCTTTTGATTGTATTGATTTAGAAGCTTGTTTTTTTTTCTAGACTTCAAGAGTCTATGGTACACTTGAATATGTAATATTAATTTCAGCCTGATACCTCCATGTCATCTTAAGATAAATGATCTTGAACAGACAGACGAACAACAAAGTGATCGTTTTTACTGGTAGATATCGAATCAAATCAGCTTCACGCTGTATCCCGCACAAAGCAGGGTAGGAAGAGGGAACCTAGTGTTAAGACACTCCATTCCCCATTTTCTGCCGATTTCTGGAGGCTTTGCGTGTTGAGTGGCAGAACTCATCGCCGCGCTTAGCCTCGAGACCAGAGCGAAGAAATGGAAATATAAATTTAAGTAAATATTTCATCTCCTCGAGTGGGGATCGAACCCACAACCAGTCGGTTTTACAGTCACACTTCGTGCCGCTGCGCCACGACATCGAATCAATATTCATAATTCAAAAAAGAGAAGTGGAATAAAACAAGTATCCTTACGATTGTAGCACAGTATATTTACAATAATATCTTACTTGTCCTCAAATAATATCATAATTATTAAAACAACAGTGATTGATAGACAGGATAAGATAAGAAAAGAAATGAAAAAACAAGTTGATCCCTCCTTTTGACTAGTTTTTATTTACAAACTAATGGCAAGTCTAAAATCACTTCACCAGATCACTAAAATCACAAGTGCCAGTTGCCACCAGAACAACTTAAAATTACAGTAAAAAATATATGATTAAGCTTATTATTCAATCCAAGACTATTATAACGAAGATAATGCGTGAAATTAAATACTGTTAATGTTCAATCGGGAAGCTAATGGTGGTTATACATCTACTGTAAATTATATTTTTACATTTTTCTGGCCGACGAGACTGACACTACTGACATTTCTATATAAGTTAACGATTCAAAGTGCTTGTTATGGCCTAATTGAGTCAAAAAAAAATTGATTTTGATTATGATAGCCATTCAGGGAAATAATGTATATTTAAAATAAAAATATTGCCTCGATTCCAAACAACACAAAGCTTGGCGTTGAGTCCAACAATAGTAACACGAATTTCGTGGAAAACAGAGAACGGAGTGTCTTGAAAAAAACCAGGTAATTGCTAATAACATAATCTACTTATATAACATATTTATTATGCAACTATCGCAAAACTACAAAATTATGTCAAGTACCTAATAATACTATAACATCTCCACTATTAACAGAGTGTGGTTGAAAAACAAACAGCCTCGAGCTCTCTTCGGCGGGCATCAACCACGTTCGAAGGGCGTAGACCCGAACTAACGTAGCCGCTGCCTACAGCTATTTACATGATACTTGATTAATTATATGTATAATATTATTCGATTGGAAATAATGAACTTTACTTAAACGTGTCTTCAACTTGGCTAAAATAAAAAAATACATATTAGTTATATTATTTATATATCGTAGAGGCCAGTCGTGGCGCAGCGGCACGAGGTGTGACTGTAAAACCGACTGATTGTGGGCTCGATCCCCACTCGAGGAGATGAAATATTTACTTAAATTTATATTTCCATTTCTTTGCTCTGGTGTCGAGGTTAAGCGCGGCGTTGAGTTCTGCCACTCAACACGGAATGCCTCCAGAATTCGGCAGAACGTGGGGAACGGAGTGTCTTAACACTAGGTTCCCTCTGCCTACCCTGCTGTGTGCGGGATACAGCGTGAAGCTGATATATTATATATCGTCATAAAGTTTGATTTTATTAAAAATATATTCATACGAACTTTTAAGAAGTGTTCTCTACATTTACTAATTATAATTATATAATGAGGAGCACAACTCAACGCCGCGTTTTGTCTAGAATTTAACCCAGAACCTATGCGTTGACATTTACACGCTTTCCTTTTGCTTTGATCGATGGCCTTAAAATATAATAATCTATTCAATTATAGAACGAGGCTACATTAGTAATGGTCAGTAAGGTTTGTTTTTTTAATATACCAAGAACAACCAACACTCATTTGAAAATTTTAGGGGCTTGTGGCTTGTGGTTGCAACGACGGTGTGAAACTAAATTAATATTTTTCCTTCATAAACAACGTTTACCTAATAAAAAGATATAGCAGGATTACAACAATGAACATAATAAATATATTTATTACTTTTTAGAAAACCTAAAATTTTTAATGTAGAAAGATTTGAACTCGCGCCTTTTGGAAAATGTCCAATCCGACCACTGAGCCATACGTTGATAATAATATATGGCTTAGTGGTCAAAGCGCTTGGTTTCCAAAAAGCGCAGGTTCAAATCTCGCTAAGTTAAAATTTTTATACGTTTTCTAAATAGTATTTTTATTTTCTAAGTGTGATAAGAGTTTAAAAATGATGAAAATATATTTATTTTTACTAAGTAATGACAAATATATATTTGAATTTTGATCAAACTATTGAATTATAAAATAGCAATAATAATTTTCCAATTATTTTTTTTTTCTGATTGTTTCAAACATTGTAAATAAAAGGAATGTTCATATAAAATTCTTTATTATAACATTTACATCTATTAGGTATATCTCTGTCCGCACAAGCAAGATATACGAGTATGTACATATAAGGAAACTTACATATAAAAAAACATTATTGGGAGGCATTTTTTACTACATAAAATCCTGCCACATACCTAATATAGAATATTTATATTCTTAAAATAATTCTTTTTGGGTCAATAATCATATTTTGTTTAATTTCGTTGAACGACTCCTCTCGGTTCAAAGAAATAACACTGCAAGAAAGCACTCCCGACGAGTCCCGTGTAATGTGGCTGATAATTATAAATAAGATATTTCTTTTCTTCTTCCGATGGGAAACTGTGGACATTTTTTCTACATTCTCCTATGAAAAAATCCATAAAATAACGGTTAGCCCAGATTGCCTCTGCTGTATGAGCGAAGTTTTTCGATGCTTTCCATTCGAAAGCGCTTTTTTCGGGATGAAACTGGACTCCATAAAAAGGATATCTATAAAAAATATAAAACATACGTACCTAAATAATATTTATGTCAGTGGCCGTGAACTTTTAATTAGCGAAAAAAATTACAATTATTGTATTATGAAACTTTTTTAGGTGATCATATATGAAAAAATACATGCAAGATTTAAAGCACCATGCCGGATTATTTGTGATATATATTATCACGTGCCTGCCACCTGCCAATTATACTTTCGTAAGCGTATCCCTCATGTAGCAAAGTAGACAGAGGGAACCTAGAGTTTGCACACGCCGTTCCCCACGAACTGAACAATTTCCCAAAAATTGCGTATTAAATGGCGGAACTCAATGTCGCACTTTGTTTCGGTACCAGATCGAGGAAGTAAAGATTCCCACAAATCTTTTACGTATTAGACGTTTTTAATGTTAAAAAATGTTTATTATTTAACTAATTATTACACTAAGTTTCACCAATACCTAAAGCCAATAGTACAACGTGAAGCTAAAAAAAGTTATACCTTTTATTTTCAATACTAGAAACGAATTCCTTGCCATTGTCATCTGTACTGTGAGATGTCACACGCCAATGTTTTTCCAGCTTATGTGACTTTATATTCTAAAATAAATATACATTTTTTAAATTTTATATTCTGAATAATTCTTCCTAATTCTTTAAAAAAAACTTCATTTATTTCGTTTTTCTCAAAAGCTGATGATTTTATTTTTTTTTGTCATTATAGAAGATGATTACCATAGGTCTCTCATTTTTGGGTTTATTTTCTAAGTTTACCAATCTGAGGTTCTAATTTTCTTAAATACCTATAACATAATAATTAATAATGACAAGGAGAGACCGCTCGTGTTACTGCGCCACGCGTTGCGTTGTTGCGCCCCCTGCGCAAGCGTGTGACTACAAATACGACTGTTGTGGGTTCGATTTCCATTCGGAGGAATGGAATATTATTATATCCATTTCCTCGCTCACGTAACGAACGATATGAACTACTTTATTATAACCATTACAATGATATTACAATGATATATGCTAGAATAATATATAAAATTATACTTATAATATAACACTACAGGGGCATGAGTGTCTAGGTAGGTTTTCCTATCCTGATAAGTGCAGAGTATAGCGTAAAGCTAAATAAATAAAAACAATGAAGGCTCAATGGTTGTGGGTTCGATTCCTATCGGGGAAATTAGTTATTTGTATTTCGTCAATCTGGTAAGAAGGCAAAGCGTGGAGCTGAGTTCCGCCACTCAACAGGAATTGCTTCATAAATTGAACAGTGCATGTGGAACGGAGTGTCTTTAATCAAGGTACCCTCTGCGTTCCCTGCTGTATCCCTGCGGCATACAAAGAGGAAAAAAAATAAAGAATAAAATTAAGCCGCTTACTTCATCCACTATACAAAAATGATGAGAATTTACAGTAACTTGTTTATTTTGTAAAATATGAACAACATCATTTGGAGCATCCTTGAACATTTTGCTGGATAAGAAATCTGTAAGAATGTAAAGGAACATATTTGTTTTTATTACTTTTGTTTAGAAACACTGCCAACATAATATATTCTTAAAGAAATTTAAAAATACAACATAATGAATTATTTATTAGTTTTTTATTTTATTTTATTTATTGTTTTTGTTTTAAATTCAATATATATTTCACTTTTTTAATTACAAAATAAATTAATAAAGCCAGTCGTGGCGACTAGTTGTGGGTGCGATCCTCACTCGAGGAAAAGAAATATTTATCAAAAAAAAACAAATAAAAAATGAGGCCATCCTGAGGCGAAGCATAGCGTCTAACTTTACACCTGATTAAGGGTATAATTCCCACATGGGAAAATATATTTTTATTATACTTTCTACCAAGAAAATTATGTAATTCGGATGAAAGTGGAAAACAAAGGTGTTTGACACTAAGATTCCTTCGTCAAAAAAATATATACCGGGAACAAAGTGAAGCTGGCGATTTGAATATGAGCTGCAGCTGACTCTATTTTCTTCTCTAGGACGTCCAGAAGCTAAAATTATCATCAGCTCGAAACCCAAACAGGTACCAAATATAGGGAAGTAATCGCCAGCATTGTTTAATTCTTTCGCTATTTCATATATATGCTGGGCAGCGTCTGCATAACCGTTGGAATTGTTTAAGTATGTCGCACCGCCAGGAAAAAGAACACTGAAAATTAAAATAGTATAGATGATAATATAGGAATAATACATATAGAACACGTAATGTTACGAAAATTGAGCGAAAAGATAGCGGAGAACAATGTGAAGCTAAGAAAAATTTAAAAGCTGGCCCACAGGTACAGGAACTCAACATGTAAAAACTAACAACTATAAAAAAATATTTATAAAAACAAAAACCCCGACTGCATAAAACTAAAAGAAAATAAACAAGCCCAATAGTTTATTAGGATTAACAGTCGGGAACTATAAGTAATTCTTCAATCAATAAAATCTTTACCACTTCAATCAATAAAATCTTTAAAGAGGTCACGACTGTTAATCCTAATAAACTATTAGGCTTGTTTATTTTCTTTTTAGTTTTATGCAGTCGGGGTTTTTGTTTTTATCAATATTTTTTTATTTTTCATTTTTTTGTTAGGATTCATTATGGTAATGATAATCATGATATACCTTTTTGAAATCCTCGTATTAAGCTCTTGAATTTGATACCCATATTGTGATATTCGAAACAATTTTTTTTTCACTGAGTCCAATGCCGTCCCACAGCCGCCATGATTGTTTTTTTTTAATGTCACTTATCTAAGAATCCTTGGGCTGCTAATACGAATATAACGATACCTCAATTATGTAAATCTGTTCAGCGGTTCTGGAGATATGAGGTAATAAAGAATATTACATACATACATATATACATACAAAATACGCGCGAAAAACATTACCCTTCCTTAGCAGTCGGGAAAAAACTATACAGTACTACTACCATAATTTGGCATAATTTTACCAAAGAATTTTGCGTTACCCACGCAAAAGTTATTTGTTTTATTAGTTCAGCATTTAATATACAGATTCTCATTTCATTTAGTAAAAATATATGTATTTCTATATGAAAAGTATCAAATATTAAATATAGCTTTTGGTCCTCAGAAATATAAAAAAATATAGGATGGTATACAGTAAAAACTCTTTATTTCACTCCGAAGTAACATGGAATGTTTGCCTCATCACTAAAATCTAATCAAAAGAAGATATTGAAAATAGCGAGCGCAAAAATAAAAATTAATTAAAAAAAATTTAAATTGCACATAGTGGTCATACTGTCATACTGTGACATACAGGGGTCCTTCGTTCAGCATTTATTATTGTTTCTTTTGAAATTACTTACACAAGGACGGGTGGTAAATGGAATTATGATGCAATGCAAGAATAATAAAGTCTACGTGAAAAAAGTTAAGTTTCGCGCGGTAGTACTTTTATTAAAATTTACTAATATAAAAGTGCTTTTTAATTTAAAAGTATTTGATTTTGATTTTTAATTTAAAAGTGCTATTTACGTGCCTTTATTTCATAAATGAATCTTATTCGATCCCCACTCAACATGGAATGCCTTGAAAAATCCGGCGGAAAGTGGGGAACGGAATGTCTTAACACTAGGTTCCTTCTGCTTACCCTGCTATATGCGGGATACAACGTGAAGCTGATTTAATTATTTTTTTTTATTTAAATTTATGTAGAACAATATAAAAGTTCATTTATTTACCCATTTATTTTTCGCATGAGCTGTTCATAGTAGTCGCGATGTTTTCCAATGCTGTAATAATAAAAAAACATAATTAATATTTGTACATTATACTTAGAAGCCAGTCGTTGCACAGGAGACCAAGCATGCGATTGTAATGGGTTCGATTCAAAATGGCCGCAAGGAAATGTTTAACATTTTCATTTCCTACATGTGCATAGGAAGGGAGGAAGATCAGGTGGGCCGTGCCCAGCCCAAAATGATCTGGTGCCCACCCAACGTTGGCCATTACTGGCAAAATATTATTGCATTTTCAATAAATAATAAATTATTTATTTTTATAAACATAAATAACTGGCTTTATTTAATTAACCACAACTGGACAACACTTCCCATGCCGACACTCCAAATAAAACGACCCTCAATTCCCAGTGGCCCTGCTATTCCCGATCATCACGGTGACGGTCGTGGTTACGGCGGGGAAGAGAGTGCAAAGAATCTCCGGAAGGCATCCGGTCACTACACACACCCCGACTACGAAAAGCTGAAGATCGAGTGTTGATCAACAGTAGAGCATCAATATCTGTCGATGATGATGATGAACCAACGAATATAAATCACTGCACACTTACGGTTACCCGCACGTTCAATTCAGTTTATTAAAAAATAAAAAAACCGGTTATTGTATAATTTAAAGTGGTATTTTTAAAACCTATAATTGGCCCGGTATTCCAGTATTTTTGAATTCCGAGATACCGGTTTGTGACGCCAGTAGCAATGCCTCATAGATCTTTACAGCTTACTTTTGTACATCGACATCTAGATAGACGACAAAAAGGAATCCATGCATTGTGCCAATTATAAATTTTAAAAACGATTCGATTATACAGGGTGGAAGCATCAGCGCTCATTTTACGGGAACAGCATATAGGGAAAAATATTTTAAACCCATACTTGAGGAAATTATTCAAGATACCTCAACAGTTTGAACGTGGAATGACGTAGGATTTTTTTTGCATTTCACGATGTTTATCCATACCTGTATTTCGTGTAACGTAGTTACGCATAGATACCAAAAACGTAAACACATACTACTACAAAAATACTACTAAAGGTTAAACAACTTTGAACTTTGCCGCCAATACCTACGACTCGATTTAGGAAAGAGGCGATTGCGGCCGTTTATGTGTGCGTGCATCGTTCTTGACAAATGGCGTTTTATATTACAACAATATTTTTTTATTTATTTTATTTGAAAAAAATACTTTTTTGGTAAAAAAAATTGTAATAGGCTTTTATAGAGTAGTTAAAACTGTGGTTTCATTTGAAATGATGCTGACACTTCCATCCTGTATATGTACATGTATTGCCCCTCGCTGAAATTGAACTGAACTCCTTCTAAACGAAGCACGCAACAATTTTTTTTAAACTTTTTATGCGGTTTTCACCCTTATTTAGAATAGATTTTTTTGATTTTTTGATTTTTTTACAATGCAGATAATACAATACAGATATGATACAAGGAATGAAACAAAGCGATATGGGAGTGAAAGTAGGTGATTTGAATGTGAATTGCCTGCTGTACGCAGATGATGCAGTGCTCATTGCATCGTCAGAATGTAAGTTGCAGGGATTAGTCACCACTCTGAAAGAACGGTGTGAAAATAATGGTCTAATCCTGAATGCGAGTATGATAAAGGTTCTGGTTTTTGAAAGAGATGAAGAAAGGGCGGAATGCAAGATCAGTGTAAATGGTAAGATATTAGAACAAGTGAATGAAGTGGTATATTTGGGACGTATGTGCAGTAAAGATGGAAGAGACGAGATGGATGCGGTGTCTCAGTTGCATTGATGAGACGGCGAAACGTCACCACAGCTACACGTTTGGTCGTACACGATGCAGTGTTGGTACCGACACTGTTATACGGCAGCGAAACGTGGGTATTACAGAATAAGAATGAAAGGAAGATGAATACCGTGGAGATGAGATCTCTTCGTAGGATATGCCGAGTCAGCTTAGCTGATCGAATCCGCAATGAAGAGATACACAGAATGGCAGATACTAGCGGCGATGTCACGATGAGAATGAAAAAGATCGTGCTCAGCTGGTTTGCTTAAATCTGCAGAGATCTGTTTTTCTAATGAAACTGATATGATGAATTTAAGAATGATATATGATAGTAGAATCTGTTCTACNGTCCTAAGCCGCACCAGGCAACAAATACCCTAGCTACGCCACTGACTAGGGTTGCCTAGAAGAATCCTGCCTTTAATAAAAACATTTCGTAATGCGTTTTAGTAGAAAATAGTACTCATATATTTTTTATGTGAATCTCACATCGTAAAAAAGAAAATCCCATAAGGAATTAGAAAAACAATGGTTGGCGGCTCTCAGTCTGCCGCAAGTCCAGTAATGTTAATAATTTGCACTCATGTGTTTTTTAATGAATTATATATCAAAGTAAAGCTTTTTTTCTGAACACTATAACACATGGTTGCCTGGAAAAGAACTGCCACTAGCAAAGGTTGCCATCATTTGAAATATTTTATTCCGGTTCCGTTTGACTATAAGAACAGACGATAAAATGCGCGGTCTGCCTTATGTTTTAAAGTAAAATATTATATAAAAATAGAAGGTCAATTAGATAGAAAAATAGAAGTATGATGATTTTAATCATATTAAGTAAATACATACAGAAAACTATTTAAAGATGAAATTATTCTTATTTTTCAAGACTCAATATCATGGATTTATACTAATAATACTCATTTAAATTATCATTTTGGAAACGACTAAATTATCTAATTAAATAAATGTTTACAAATATCGATCTACTATAAGTTATTAATTACATCATGTTTCCTTAATATAATAAAGGGTGACAATTATTGCGGATATTTTTTTTTATTAATTAAGAAAATATGGAAAATTACATTTCAATAAACTCTCTCTCTCTCTTCGTCCTGTGCTCGTTTGCTTTGACAACGGTTGCCGCAATCTTTTTTTTCTGACGTAACTTCTAAGAATTTACATAGGAAAGAAATATAAATAATAGAATTATAATAAACAAAACTAATTTAGCAAAAATTAATTCGAAGAAATTCCGACAGTAAAGCCAACTAATAAACGCTATTTTTATATTCAGTCTATGACCAGGAGTCGGCAAATATCAATTAGTTGTCTACTTTTACTATAGATAAACATTTTGAGGCGCGATACAAAGCAAAGCAAATGCAATTAAATTATTTTCGAAGATGTATTAAAATTTTAGATTGATAAAAAATCTAAAAACTTACAAGATAGGAACCACTCGAGCGCCTGATGCTTCCACAGCCTTGACGTACGAAGCTGCTATATAACTTGTATAGTTTTCTTCAGTGTACTTTGTTTTGAGATGATGAGATTGTTCTTGAGATAAAATTCCAATAATCGGTCTATCATTAACTTCATCTTTCCTTGTTACGACAGCACCTTCACAATATAAAAGGTATATGCATATAAAAAGTAGAATCGCCTTCATAGTGATGATTTGATTCCGATAATTCGAAGGTGTGAGTAAGCTAAGAAAATTTTAAAACAATTAATAAAATCGCTTAAAAATATATGTAAAAATTTAATTAAGCCAAAATAAACGTTACATAAAAGTGTCGTTTACCAGGCACAATATTATGTGCTCTACTGCTTTAGAAACACTCATGTACATCATTTCTCTTCACACAAGTCACGACGCCAGCTAAAAATAACAGTATATTTTCAGTTTCTTATGGCTAAGGTACGTAGGTACTTATAAATATAATTATTAGAATCTTGTTTCAGTATTATTATAGTTAAGTATAATTAAATTATTACACTGTTCACATATTAATACGATAATTTCAAGAATAACACAATAATTTTAGCTTCCCTTAACCATTCAATTTCCTCCAGGTATTAAGAACAATATTACTATACGTTGACGTTATAAAATCTATAATAAATTCAAAGAAAAACTTATAACAAGATAAATATATTATTAATGCATATTATGTATGCATAATCCTAATGCATGTAAATTATAAAATAATTTAAACGTTTATCAAAGTTAACTATGTTGATTGTAGTATTATTTTATATACTTACTACCTACTTATTGTTATCGAGCCCTTTACACTATCACTATATTGTATTGTATACATATTATAATATTATTTTTTTTAACTAGCAATACGCTCGGATTTCGCTCGCTGTTCAACAACACAATTATTTATTTTCTCATTTGAATCTACATTCGTCATCTAATAATATTATCATTTTTAAGACAATATGAATACATTGAAAATTAAAGTTTCAGCCAATTCAATGAACAGTCATTTTGTAGCAATTTGTCGAACAAATTAGTTTATAATATAAATTTAAAACAAAGTGACATGGGAGTGAAAGTAAAATCTTAATAAATAATAATACATCTCCTCGAATGGGTATCGAACGTGACGGTTGGAGGTCGCGTTACAGTCACACCTTTGTCCCACTGCGCCACGACGGACTAGGACAAGTTAATGAAGTGGTATATTTGGGAAGTATGTTCAGTAAAGACGGAAGAGACGAGATGAAGAAGAACGTGCCCATTTGGTTTGGACACGTTGAACGAATAAGTGATAAAAGAATGGCAAGAAAGATCTATGAGAGAGAAGTGATGAAGGTATGAAGGAGAAGCCCGTAAGAGAGGTAGTGGGAGACCTCGATGGACCTTCGAAAACACAGTATCAAAAATACTGGAAGAAGGTCATATAATAATAATGAGGACCCCCGGAGGCCATGTATGAAGAGGTTAATGACAGTGGACGAGGCGAAAGAGGTATGCAGAGACCGTAGCGTATGGCACTTCGTTCTCTCTGACTACTCCGCTAGGGATACAGCGTAAAACTAGATTAGATTAGATTTTAAATTAATTTATATAGACAAAAATTTTAATTACTATTAATGATTTAAATAAAATAAGCCCTACATGTTAAGAGAAGTTTGCCAAAATACAGTAGTGAAAATTACATATAATGGAAGTGGTATATTTGGAGTATGTTCAGTAAAGATGGAAGAGACGAGATGGATGCAGAAAGGCGTATAGGCGTATATATAATTCGGATAAGCTCTTTTTTAGATTAGCGTGCACAAACAAACACATTAAAAACTATTGTTTTGGGTTCTACTTTATTGACTCAATAATAGATTTTGTCATATATGTTTTTAAATGTACAGGCAGCGATGAGTAATAATATTATTATAGGTAGGTATAGATGTATAGATCTTTTCCACTGCGCCAAAACCTACTTTCGTTAGGAATTCTTGGTGGCCATAAGTGCACTTTTAATTATTAAAATAATGAATAAGGAATTACCAATTATTTATTTTATTTTAATAATTAAATTAGTTAGAGTAGGTAAACAATATTAAAAATATTTTTGTGAATATAATACTAAGAATATAATACTTACTAAGAATATATGCGTTATTTTATGTAACAAAAGTTTTAAAATTACAAATTTAACTTAAAAATTTCAAAATTTTATAAATTGTTCCCTATTTCCGTACCGTTTAGCTAAGTTGCTGCGGTTGTACTTATCTCTTATATGAATACTTGTCACTATTATTGTTTGTAAAAAATATATGTAGATAAGCACGTATTGATGAATAATAATATTAACAACAATTGCACTTAAAACGTACGTCAGATTTCTATTATCAATAATAAATGACAGAAATTGCGCATGCGTACTGAAAATTTACAAATATGTAAGAAATTTTCATATACGTTCAATCATCTGGGACCTATGGGAACACGACAGTGCTGCCGCCAAGTTGAGCGCGTGGCAAAGCACTGCCGTACCATCCTTTTCTGGAACCATTTTGAGTACTTTCGTATTCCTATTTGAGAACCTCTGGCTAGATTTAGGGCTTTTAAATTATCATCTTCTAGTAAGCTATAAGCACACATCAGAACTTCAAAGTTTCAAACTAGTAGGTTGTCATATATTTCCGAAGTTAAACAAAAGCAAATTGCATTTCGACACTGATACACTCACTCACTCACTGATTACCAAAATAGAATTAGTACTTCCCAAAGACCTAGAGAGCTGAAATTTGGTACAGGGGTAGGGTCTGTGTGTAGTAACATCGAATATCTGGAGTACCTGGTGACTCTCAAGAGAAACTGTAAGAGCCCAACCTAGCTACTATAGATATCGCCGTTGCAAAATTCATTCAGTATAGTGGGACTCTTCATTTTATAATATGTACTAACAATTAAAAGTTTTGAGTATCTGATAAAGAACACTCAGAGCTCGGCTAAACTATGATAGAAATGGAAATGTCGCCACAAAATTTAATCAGCGTGATATGCCTATGCCTATGCCTATATGCCTAAATGTGAATAAAAAACGAAAGTCTGAAGTATTTTCATACACTAGAAACATCAAAGATCTGGTTCTGGAGTATCTGGTGACCCTGATCATAAACCATAAGCCCTGATCATAACCAATAGCCCAGCCAAGCTATTAGAGACATTGATATACTGCCTTTGACAATTTATTTAGATTAATGGAACTCTTCTATTAAGGTACATAAATTAAGATATTTAGCATTTGCTGAAGAGCCTTAATAGCTCGGCTAAACTTTGGTAGATATGAAAATGTCGCCTTACAAAGTTATTTAGCGTGCTTAATAAAATATTAAGAGGTGCTAATATTTAGGCGTGTATACTGCTCTGATCTTTCAGAAATTACATTACAGAACTACCAAAACTATCTAAAAGAATAAATAGACAGCGTGAATAGACAATACGAAAGATAACTACTGTACAAGAATCAGAACCGGAGAAAAAATAAAGATAGAGAACTAAAAAAATCAACGTCTAATAAATAGACATAAGTCTAGTAAGAAACCTAACAATCCCACGCCATCCCCGATGTAGATGTCACTCCTACCTAGTTTGATTTATGGCACTAATATCTTTGCTAAACAAGTCAAGTTAAAATTTGCTTTCTACAAAAAGAAGTGAAATCACACCAAAAACATGTTCATTTCTTTGTGAATAGTAATGAAATCTCTATCTAAAGGCAAGCCAAGTCTAAGGTTTCTTACTATTTTTTATTAATATAATTAAATTGTATGTAATAGTTTTTGTAATAATATATAAATATATATTATTACAAAAAGTCTTAGGTACGATTTTTGTACATTTCTAATATTATTATAATTAGTATTTTTATTATTAAATAATGATCACTATAATATTTTATCTATGTATTTTGGATACAGCAACCCTGTATTTCATCGTCAAAAAAGAAAAATGCCGCTGCAAAAAAGAAACGTAATGATAAAGGTATTTTGATAATAATTATTTTCTGTAAATTTTATTTATAGAAGTTGTAAATAAAGTGACTTTTTATAGAATAGGCAATAAACTTTATTTAAACCATCAAAGAAGATATATGTACATTGTGTTCTAGGTTGGTTTCCTGCGTTGACAAGGGAATTCGCTTATTTTCTTTTATATCTCAAGTTTTTTCCAATAAAATGATCGAAATGGTAAGAAACATATTTCTTTAAATGTAATTCATTTGATATATTAAAAACTATAAAGTTAAGGACAGAATCAATTAGTGTTTAACATATTTCATTCTTTTAGCATCCGGCGGAGCCTATGCAAGTGGATGTTCCACTTGAAGATAATGAAAACAATGAGACAGAGCGTTATGTGGTTGAAAATCCCACCTTGGACTTGGAAACTTATGCTGCTTCGTATACTGGCTTTGCTAGATTATACAGATTAATGTTTGTAGCAGATCATTGTCCTTCTCTAAGATTAGAGGCACTCAAAATGGCTATTTCTTACGTCATGACCACATACAACGTAAGTCTATATCAATCTCTTCATAAAAAGCTTGCTGAAGCTATAGCCACAGCAGGCTTGCCCGATGTAGCAGTCCAAATGGGCTCACAAGACATACCTGTACTGGACTCTATATGGGTAGAATCGAAAACAAAGAAAGCTGCCATAAAATTGGAAAAATTAGATACAGATCTTAAAAATTACAAAACTAATTCCATAAAAGAAAGCATTAGAAGAGGACATGATGATTTAGGAGATCATTATTTGGACTGTGGAGATCTTACTAGTGCTTTGAAATGTTACTCTAGAGCTCGTGATTACTGCACAAGCGGCAAGCATGTAATAATGATGTGCCTCAATGTAGTTAAAGTGTCAGTGTATTTACAAAATTGGTCACATGTTCTAAATTTTGTATCAAAAGCAGAAGGAACTCCGGACTTTAATGAAGCTTCAGGAAAAGATTCTAATCAAGCTATTCTGACTCGCTTAAAATGTGCAGCTGGGCTTGCAGAGCTAGCAACAAAGAAATATAAATCAGCTGCAAAACATTTCCTAGCCGCTAGCATTGACCATTGTGACTATCCAGAACTACTCAGTAGCAACAACATAGCAGTATATGGAGGACTTTGTGCGTTGGCAACCTTTGACAGGTCTGAGCTTCAAAAGCAAGTTATAGTTAGCAGTTCTTTTAAATTATTCCTAGAGCTAGAACCTCAATTACGAGACATAATTTTTAAATTTTACGAATCCAAGTATGCTTCATGTTTGAGGTTACTGGATGAGATTCGAGACAATCTACTTTTAGATATGTATTTAGCACCACATTTGAATACTTTGTACATGATGATTCGTAATAGAGCACTAATTCAATACTTCAGCCCATATCTCTCTGCTGACATGTGTCTAATGGCAGCTGCCTTTAACTGTACAGTAAATGCTCTAGAGGATGAGCTCATGCACTTAATTCTCGACGGACAAATTCAAGCACGCATTGATTCTCATAATAAAATATTATATGCTAAAGATGTAGACCAGAGGAGTACTACTTTTGAAAGAAGTCTAGCAATGGGTAAAGAGTATCAACGACGGACATCTATGCTAATCTTACGTGCTGCCATGCTCAAAAATCAAATACATGTGAAGGTATTTATATATTTCATTTGTATTTAGTATTCTTACTGTAATATTTTTTTTAAATCTGTACTAATGTTGACTCTCCCCCCACAACCTTTCCTCGACACCCTTGGCACAGCTGACTGTTATGCAGCGTTTTTCGTTTTGGGTTCAATCCCCATTTGGACAACACAATAATTTTCATGTCCTCACTAGGTCGTCGGTAATAAGACAAAGCATGGCGTTGATCTCCGCCACTCCTCCAATAAACATGCAATGTATTGTACATAGTGGTGGAAATAGGTATCCTGCATATGAGATACAACTTGAAACTAAAAAGAATATTGTATGGTACATTAAATAATTCATTACATTATTTCCTGCTGTTATTGAACAGAGTTGGAAACTTAAAATTTATCATGTATCATAAATAATTTTTATTTATTTTCAAATTCCTGGGACCTTATAAAAATATATAAGCGCCCCCTAAATCTGAATATTCTATGCATAAACATTATTTATGAATTTTTTTTCAATCAGACAATAATAAATGTATGTATATAAATAACATATATCTTTAATACTTTTTAGAAAACAAATAAATATTTGAACCCGCGCGTCTTACAGACAGTGTACGCATTCTGATCACTAAGTCATACATTAATATGTATGGCCATATGTTTTCTAAAACGATTTTTTCTTTCCTAAGTGGAGAATAACATTTTAAAAATGTAAAAAACATATATCTTTATTTAAATTTAAAATAGTAACAATAAGATTCTTATAGTAATTTTAAAATAAACTTCTATGTACCTATTTTCTATTATTAATATGATTAATATTATTGCTTTGTAAATTATATTTGTTTATTGTTTTTTGTATTCAGATTCTATTAATTATAAGATATACAAATCACAGAAAAGCTTATAGTTTATTATTTTTTAAGTTTCTGGCAACGGATAATGTCATTTCTTATATGAGATGAGCTTTATAATTTAACGAAAGTTAGGTACTATTCTATAGACTTTATTTACCCATTAACTGCCAAATTAATCACCATACAATTTTCATATTCACTGATAGTACGTAGTTACCGGTGTTGGGTGTATGTGCAGAAGAAGTTTCAGGTCGTGTCAAATATTAAATATATAACTGTCACGGGCTCTTCGGCTAAGTGCGAGTCGTTTGCGAAGTCGGGTTCGCCTACAAAGAATTCCGAACCATTATGTATAAAAACGGCTAAAGAATCACGTTTGTTGTATGGGAGCTCCATTAAATATTTATTTTATTCTGTTTTTAAGTATTTGTCGTTATAGCATTATCTATGAAAATTTCAACTCTCTGACTATCACGATTCATGACGTACTGTCACGGGTTCATCGTTCATTCAGATAGACATCGAAGTTTACGGCATACGGCACCCTAATAAAACAGTTTGTTTTAATTTATTTATTTACTCAAATTGTTTGCTATTTATTTAACCCATAATCGAACAAATCATATACTCAACTTACGATAAGAAAAGTAATACAGTTTTCTTATCGTAAGATGAAATTAAAAACAAATTGTAATTATATTATGTAGTTTTTATAAATAATATACTAATTCAGGATTCCCTCGGCACAAAAATATTCGGGACTGCCCCCAGACGCCTTCTTGTAAAACAGTACAAATCCAGGGTATTCATACATATCAGCTCTATCTCTGCTGAAATATTAAATATGTCCAAAGTCACATAATAATTTAATTCTTCATGCTATCATATACACGTTTACATACTTTGCTTTGCTTTCTCTACACACAACCCCGTTTTCGAGACATGTAGTGGATCCAAAGACGCACTTTACGTTTTTATCAGAACAAAGACATGAAAATAATTCACACCCACGATTAAGAATCAAACCCACGATCGTTGTGTTTATAGTCAGACACTGTTGTGCTGCACCACGATGAATCTAAAATGCACTTTATATATTTGAACAGTATTATAATTAATTGTTAATATATTTCAGAATGTTGGTCGTGAGACTGGTCCGCAAAGTGGCGAGGCACCCGGATCAAGCACCAGCCTCTCAACACGCACTTACGAAAGTATACCCTTGTGATGAATTACTTTAAAAGATAGTCAACACCTTACATTTTTACATGGCAATATAAATGATTTATACATAAAATACTAGTTGTAATAAAACTTTAACATTAATTTTGTAAGCGACGCTGGTTGAGCAGTACTCATTTATTTTGTCATGTGAATTCTGTTTATATAATTTAAATAAAGATTTTGTGTACCGTTTCATACCCGCTTTTTTTGTTCGAATTAATTACATAGTAGGAATACGAGTTTTCAACAATATGCCATTACGAAGTGCCGATGGCTCCGAGTGAATGCTTTGCCAACTGTCGTTCAACAGCTGATGCGAGCATTGTTCGCAACAGTTTATACAGAATTATTCTCTATGTAACCACAAAATATTATGTCTACGTAATTTTTAATAATATTAAAAAATTTCAAACAATATGCCTTTCAGTCAACCTAAAGATTTTAAGTGTTTAATTTGTTCAAACTAATAATAATTTGACTTAATCAAATAAAAATATATATTTCTTTTTAGATGACGCTAAGTGAACTAAAAAGAGTGCATTCGGCGATATCTAAACCGAGCTTTGCATTTGTGTTACTGTTTATATAGTGTAGAATTTACGTTGGCCATCAAGCGCGGCACATTTTTCCTTGACCTAATCCGGCCTACACCTCTTGTACTGATAACAGCGCCACATATTTAACTCTTAATGTTTTATATTTGTGTTCGATTTATTAAAAGGAAAAGATAAAGTTAACACTATCAATGTACTAGAATGGAAAAATGTATGTGATCAGCATGAGCGTATCTACAGATATTTTCTGGTGGACATGGACATGTTCGTGTAAAGGTATTTTTAAAACTTTTTCAGGACAATTTTTTAATGATTTTTCGAGGGTGGGTACAAGACTATTCTTCTCCGTATTCCTACGCCTATGATGGGTGACCAAGCAGTAAAAAACATCACATATCAAAACATAAAAATCGTTATTCGTGATCGCTGTTCTTAATCAGATAACAGGAAAAATTCCAAGAATGCATCCGGTGTAGAAGAATTGAGACATTTTTTGGTTATTTTTTTTTAATAATCTCTAATATTAAACTTTATATTTAAGATTTTTTTTCTGGATTTCGTATGGGATCATCATTGTTTCCATATACCACTAGAGATCAGTTTGTATTAGAGCTCAGAGGAATAATTATATTTAGATTATCTTCGCCCAACTCTGGCAAGACTAACTGGTGTTGGGTGGGTTTCGGCACTCATCACAAATATACCCGAATTTGGGTAGCAAGTGGAGATCGAAGTGTTAAGACAATAGGTTCCCTGGCCAACTATCTATGATAAGAAGTTTCGAAGAATTATCCTTTTTCACTATGAATATATACATGTGCTGTATTTTTCAAATTTACTTATAAAATCATGTAAAGATAGCGCAACACAAGATATCCAGAAAAGAGGTGAGAGTCACACAATATTTACTGTCTGAATATTGACATATGCGACATTAAAGTATTAAAATTATAATAATGTTTATACCATAAGCAACATACAAAATTTATGCACGAGTCATAAATATATCAAACATTTTTTCAGTTAAAACATTTAGTTATTTATCGATAACAGCGATAAAAAAGGAATAAATACTAATTACATTGTTTATAGTGCACATAACTCGATACCTTTCTAACACTCAAAAACAATAGACCAAAAACTTTCTAAAACCATAGCCCACAATGGCACCTATACATCCTATAATACGCGGTTTACTTAAATAGATATCTCGCTATTATAATACTATCCAAAAATCAAATCAGCTGTATCCCGCCCACAGCAGGGTATCTACTATTTTAATACTGCGTTCGCCATTTTCCGCCGAATTCTAGAAGCATTGCGTGTTGTGTGTGGCAGTGCTCAACGCGGTGCTTTGCCTGTGTACACCAGAGCGAAGAAATGGAAATATAAATTTAAACAAATATTTCATTTCCTTAAGTGGGGATTGAACCCACAACCAATCAAGTTTACAGTCACACTCTGTGCCCCTACGCCACGATTGGCATCGATAGTACCCTATAATACAATATTTGTACAAAAAAAAAATATTCTATTAATAATATGACATTAGTCACAATTTCTTTATTATGCCATAAAGCTATTAATACAATTACAGGCAATTTGACTTCCTTATATCATAATGCACTTAAAAAAAGGTTGGTCATAAAAATGTTCAAATATTATTTTTATTTATTTACTTAAAAATTGTTTAAAAATACTATAAGTTAACGTTTTAATTATCTTTTTCGCTGCACGTAATTGGTTGTAGACAAGTGGGGCAACTGCCATTAGCTATCCCAAATGCTGGAACTCTGCCACCTTCACA
The DNA here is from genome assembly GCA_013403705.1 of Heliconius hermathena. Taxonomy (NCBI): domain Eukaryota; kingdom Metazoa; phylum Arthropoda; class Insecta; order Lepidoptera; family Nymphalidae; genus Heliconius; species Heliconius hermathena. The sequence goes on along the minus strand of JAAIXJ010000151.1, from coordinate 74,972 downwards.
AGCAACCAACCACTGAAAAGAATATAATAAATATATATTATTATAGGCCATTGTGGTGCAGCAGCAACATCTTACTGTAAGCATGACTGTCGTGGGTTCTATCCCCATTAGCCAAGATAAATTATTTTCAGTAATGCCTCTCAATACACAATAACTCAATAATTGGGCGGAATATATGTGACGTTGTATCTTAACACTTTCCCCAGCCTACCCTACAATGTTTGAGATACAGCATTAAGCTATTATAATGGTACATTCAGTTCCATTTGAATGAATGTTGACTTCAGAGGTCTTAGATAACTAAAGTATGGCATACATATATTACTAAATTATTTAAATGTCTAACACAAATCAAATCGATTGAAAATATATAAATAATTACTGTTTCTTGCATTCTAATCAAATCTTGATGTTTAATACAATATTTTAAATATAATTATCTTTCAGAAGGAGTTGATTCCTTAATAGTGTTAAGTATTAAATTGCTTTTATTACAAAAAAGTAAGTTAGGACTACTCCCCACCCCTTATCACACTCTAATCACATATATCTAGTTCTACCCCTTGAACATGAGACAGCTAATTAATGGATGGCCTCTTAATATTTAGCTAAGCTGACAAGAACAACTTTTGAATATTTAAAATTTTAATACATATAGAATGATTATTGTATATTAAATTTCAATGAAACAATAGAAATATTATTTTGTTAATGCTTTAAATTTCTATATCAAAATTTGATAGAATGGCACATCTCAATGTATAAATATTTAAGAAAGATCTACTCATATGACATTTGATAAATATGTTTCAATTGTTACTTAATAGGTTGAGATCACAGTGCATAAATGTACAGGTATCTGTTTTTTAATGAAATTTATTTAGTAGAATAATCTATTCTAATGTCATGTATTATTCTTAGAAATAAGTTTTATTGAACAAAGCAGATACCTGCAGATTTATGCACTGGTATCTTAGGTCAAAAATAGTCTGGCATAATATTTTACTAGTAGAATAATTTCAAATTTCGTGTAAATAAAAACAGCTTAGACAATGGAGGCTAATGTTAATCCACATTTAAAAAAATCACTTACACCTACACTTGGGTTACGAGTCCCAGTCAATATTCTGAGCTATTTACAGTGACATACCTGAAATAAACACTTTTTATGGAAGTAAACACCACATTTGGGATTCTGACATAATGGCTGTGGTACACCAAGATTATCAGGCAACTCTGCACAAAAACAAATTCCACATGATAAAGTTTGCAAATCTTTGTTATCAATAACATCCATATTCATATTTATTTGTTTAACAGAATGTTTTGTCTTCACCAAATCTGCAAAAATATTGTAATTAATAAATAACAAAATAAAATAAGTTAACAATAAACACTTTTGATATTTTTAACTTACCAAATACAGTTAAAATATTTTCCACAATTTCTTTATCGTGGTCCCAAGATAATAGCCTATCTTGTAATTTATCATGCCATTCTTCTGACTGACCAACTAGATGAACATTGGTAGCTAATCCACTAGCTGTAATTTCTACATGTAACCACACTCTTTTATCTGTAAATAACTTTTCCATATTACATTTTGTAATAGTTAAATAAGTGATGAATCAAGAAACAATACCAAACCAAGTGCAATTCTTCGGTAATCATCTTTAAAAGTTGGTTTAACAGGTTCCACTACAGTGAAGTGGTGGTCTATATTCTCCAATTCTTTTAAATAGACACTTAAACTTTTTATGTAATTTAAATATGCTGTTACCACTTCTTCAAGGGACAAATATTCACGGTCTTGTAGTTGTGAGTGTGGTAAATTGACAGAAGAAACTGTAATTTTGTTATAGCCCTTGTATTTCAAATAGATATCGTGAGTTCGTAAGTTTTCCTTATCTATTATAGAACATTTCAAATCTCTGAGAGTCTTTCCAAAACATATTGATAAATCCAAAGATAGACTCTTTATTTCATCAATTAGGTCTTCATCAATTAATTCTAATTTGTTTATATCTAAAACTTTTGCGGATTTAATAGAAAAAATACTACACAATTGGTCAAAAAAAATAGCTGCTGAATTACTATCTCTACTTTGAAGTAAGTCTTGAAACACATTCATTTTATACTTTTGAAAGTATTAATTTCAAAATTTTGTAATACTTATTTTCAACAATAACTATATCCGTTAACACAATATGTATAAAAAAATCTAAACCATATATTTTAGCAAAAATCAAATTTTGAATTGTATTTGTAATGACTTAAGAAAACGGAACTACAGATAAAATATAAAGCCCAATCCACACCATAGAACACCTATACCCAAAGAGTATTATAACTACTATGTCTTAATGATGATAGCCAACGCTAGATGGCGTTATACCATTTAAGGTGAATTCTGAATCGCGATGGCAAAATTTTCTCGCGCAGAATGAGGACCAAAAATTTTAGTAATTTTACTAAGACTTTACTTCATAGGATTATTTATATAGTAAGCTCTTCACGAGATCCACATAACATGTGAGATCGTGCCAGTCCCGATGAAGAGACGTGGCGCGGCACCCTGAGCGTGAGGCGGGTGCGGCTTTGGCCGACAGTTTTCGATGATCGTTCACTCGCCACTCGTGGTGGGGCGTGGGGCGTTGTCGCTGTCTGAGCGACTGTATTTTAACCCTTTATATGACCATCAAATTTAATCTATATAACAAGCAATTGTCGATAATGGAGAATCCATTATCTCCAATGGAAAATGCTTTGATTTAGATGTTATTTAAACAAATTTATTCTTGTATTCTTTATACTAATAGGCCGTCGTGACACAAGGATGTGGCTGTAACGCGACGGTTATGGGTTCGACAATTCGTAATTCGTATTAATATTTTCATTTCTTCGCTCTGGCACTAAGGCAAAAGTCCGGTGTTGAATGGAGAACGGAATGTCTTTACACTAGGTTCCTTTTGCCTTCACAGTGTGAAGCTAATTTTTTTTGGTTTTATTCTTGTCTTATAACATCTCTTTCTTATAACACCTACAGAATCCCAAACTGTTTCAGTTTGGGATGTTTCAATTGAAATAAGAATATTTTCCCCCAACTGCGTAAAACGCTTTGTAACTTTTAGAGAGGTCGGGTTCAAACCCCTACGATATTTACTCTGTCAACGGCGCCAATAAAATAAAATGCAAACGATTGTGATATATTTTAAATAAAACTGTTCCGAGATATTTTTACTGGTGTTTCCTTAACGTATTGCCTCTTATGTGCGTTTAATGAGTTTTGATTGAAAATTATGCAATTAAAACTTAAGTACCTAGACTTGATTGCAAATAGATTGTTTTGGATCCATAGTTAATACTTTCTGGAAGTCCTGAAATAATAAAGTTTTTATAAAAGTATTATATTACAGTAGAACGCCGTTACAGTAGATATCAGACGTCCACCCGGATATAGATATGATATCTGATATAAAAAATTTTAGAGAGAATAAATGCTTCAAATAAAACTCTTCAACAAAAGACGATCCTAGAATTCAGCAGTTTTATTATATAACTCATTGATAGATTTCATATAAACTATTAGAGATGATTTGGAAAACAAAGCAACAAAATTTAAAAATATTGCATATTCAAGTGAAAGAAAATGGCTGAAAGTACGTAACCTATTTTATGATGAAACCCCAGAATATGAAAGTAGATTCAGTGGTAAAGAATTAAAAGGAATTAAGAAGAATTAAAATGTTACGAACAAGATTTGAATCTACCAAATGAGCCTTGTAAAGTTGGGGCTCGGCTGTTCCTACTTTCTCAATAATCCCAATTTGCTATGAATGTTAAACTTGTATATGAGTGTATTAATTATAAAACTATTTCAATGGTGTAATTGGTCAGTGCTACTATTTACAAAATTAATACTAATGAGCTATACCCTATTCACGAAGGCAAAAAAGTAGAGTAGAAGGTAGAAAAATCTAAAAAAGGTTATTTATATTGTAGGTCACGATTGTTGGATCTGTTAAGCTAGCTAGTATATTAAGTAAAAAAAATCTATGGATTTATGGATATAAATAATATTATTGAACGATATTCTATAGAACTTATTGGTTAATAATAATTATGATATAGATTTATCGATTTCATCGTCGATGTAATGATTTTTATATTTATATTTTCAAAATTTTATAAAATTTCACATGTTCAATGTGCAATTTTATAAAATTTTAAATGAAATCACAATAATCAACAATAAAGATTGTTTTCATATTTGAAGCCACGAATATGTAAACATCTAATTTGAAATCTAAAAATGTTTCTATTCATCCCCTTTTACCATAAATTATTTTAAATTTTTAATAATAATCCTTAAGTACTTGACATGTAAAAACACCCAAAAGGCAACATGTTCTTAAACTTGAGACGCATTTTAACACTATAAAAATAAACTATAGAGAACAGGTACTGCGGACATTTTACATTAAAATGTGATGTTTTGTCATCGGTCAGATTATATCCGCAATTTTTACTATCGGCCAACCTGATACTTCTTCTTCTACTTCGACTTCATAGATAGTACTGTTGTGATTCCGTTGTTACTTTTGTTTTTTATTAAGTTTCTTGTTTGTTAAGCGTAAAGTTGTTTTCTGATTATTTTGTTTTTGTTAATTTTTTTCATTTTTTAAAACATGAATAAACCTTGACTCAATTAAATAGAAATTAAAAAGTTACATAAAAGTTTTAGAAACAGTACTTTGTTTACATTTTGTCTCCTGCCAAAATGAATAGGATATAGTTCTTTTTCATAACATCAGGTTTTTTAAAATGGTTTTGTAATATAGATGTTGAAGATTATACAGATTTGTTAGTTTTTAAATTAATTATATTTCTTTGGTTTAACCTAAGAATATATGTTTAACAGTGTTCAATATAATATATAACCAGTTTATTAAAAAATGAATAATATGTTCGTAATATAAGAGTAGCTGATATAATTTTAGCTTTATATAATAAGATATACTCATAAAATAAATTGAAACAATTAATATATCGATTTTTTATTTACTACCAAATATAATGTCTGATCTTGACTGAGCATATCAATTTATACTAAATCTGATGATCTGTCTAATTTGTAATATAATTATATAATTTAATTTATGACTGAATTAAAAATGGTAACAGATTATAAAATGTCCTAATTTAGAATATATTCAAGATCAGTTTATGATTAAAATCCATTATAAAAATAATACAACTATACAATTATTTCGAGCAAAATATTACTACATTGTACAATATCCCAATTATCCATTTTAATAAATTCATAAAAATAAATGCATTATACAAAACTTTTTGTTTTATTTATTTTTATTATCACACAATTCTTTAAGAAAAACTATAAAATCATTATTATAATAAAATCTATAAAATAATATAGATAGTTCATATATTAATCTCTTCAGAGAATTCAAGTGGTGAAAAATTTATAAACATGATATGCTTACTGAATACTGAGCAAGTTTACAGAAATGTATAACATAAAAATCGGGTTATGCTAAACATGGGCAACACTACTGAGATCTTTTAGAGAAAAATTATAAATTAAGTCATTTAATATTTTAAAAAGAGCAGTTTAAAATTTTTGCGATTTCACCTTGTCAAGGAACCTTCTAAACTTAATATAATATTATTTATTAAACAAAAAAAAGTATTTATTACCTAATAAAAAGTTGTGCTTTTTTATTATATAAGGCTACTTGTGTTATGTAAGAAAAATACTATTACAACTATTAATAGTGATGCAATAATAGCACACAATCGTTACCATTCACTAACTTCAACAACTATAGTTATAAAACAATTAATATTCTATTTTCCTACATGTATGTACTTGTCAACCATATAAAAATATAATATAAAAAAATATGAAACTATGAATTTGTACATTGCGGCCGTACTAGCTTTGTCTCAACCTTCACCATATCATCACCTTTGTGCATCTCAATTTGTAATAAGGAAAACACTTCAATCATTTGTGTGACGCTGGGTAAATCGTCGGTTTTCATCCAAGTCAACTTCATTTTAGATAATTTAATACCCGCATCACTTTTTATGCACTCATATTCTCCAGGAAAGTCCTAAAAATAGAATTTTAACTAATATCAATGGTATTTTTTTAATTCCACCACCACTACTATATAGACACAATAATATAATATAGAAATAGGTTGCCAGAATTAAGGTACAGTTTTCCCTAAATTTCATCCAATTTACCATATATGGTATATTATTTTATTTAATTACCAAAGAGAAAAAATGAAATCCCTGAATTGGAATCAAGCAGACAATTGTCACATTTAATTTAGTCTTATTATGTGCTGCTGAACGACAACAACGTCATTATAATACTTTTTTAAATTAACATAATACAATTTCTTTTTAGGCTGACAAGCTATAAAAAACCATTAAAAAAAAATTGAGTTAAAATAGATGAAAAACTTACACTGTTAAAAAAAATTCTTCTATTTAATCCCATAGAAACAACTATGACATCTATGTACTTTTCTCTAATTTCTACAACAACAGCCTCAGTAATAATAGGAGTGTTTAATTCAATATATTTTAATATGTATAACTCTGTTGAAAGTTCGCCTGCTTTTTTGGCATTGTACTTTTGTTTATTACATTGTGCGGCTATCATAGAAACTGCATCCTCTTCCCATTTAGGTGTTTCCCTATATTGTAAGCTTGCTGCTAGTAATCTAAAAGGGAGAGAATATTGTAAAATAAAAATCGACAATTATTTCCTATAGATAGATCCTGCATATAGCAGGGTAGGCAGAGGTAATCTAGTAAGACACAAGTGCCCCACTTTTCGGGAGATTTGTAAGGCCGTGTTTAATAATGGTTGAATTCAACGTCAAACTTTGCCTTCTTACTAAAGCAAGGAAATTACAATAATTAACTCCCCCTGAATGAGAATCGAAGCCATAACCATAACCACCCGTCGAGTTTAGAGTGACACAGAGACGCAACGCCGCGACGGCCTCATTCTAATAAATATAAGTGTATATAAAACTGTTAAAACAGTAAAATCAGTTAAATTTTGAAAAAGATTGCATTTAAAAAAAACTATACCTGTGGACCATTATATCAGCGTAGCGTCGTATAGGACTTGTGAAATGTGTATATAATGGAACATTCAAGGCATAATGGCTATAATCATCTTCTAGACTACCAGCACAAAAATATTTAGCTCTTGCCATAGGCTTAGCACATAACATATTTAGAACCATAGCTCTTCCTCTGTCTGTACTGTCAGGTCCAATATAAGGTAATAAAGATTTATGCAATTCTCCAGCTGAATTAATTTCTATATTAATGCCCATAGGTTTTAAAGATTTTGCTAGTTGTTTTAACATATAAACACTAGGAGGTGGATGACATCTTAAAAAGGCAAGTTTTGGGTGGTCATCATATATTCTATGAGCTACAGTTATATTAGCTAAAAGCATAAATTCTTCAATCAACTGATGGCTTGTTTTACTATCAGAAATTAAGAAAGAATCTGGTAAGCCATTTGCTGGATTTAAATGGAAGGATACTTTTGGCTGATCCAATTTTAAGGCTCCACCTCCAAATCTTCTTTCTCTTAATATTGCTGACAATTCACCTAATTTTTTTATTCTTTGTTTGACATCTTTGAAACTAAAACCATTGCACAATTCTGGAAAACTACTCTCAGCATTTTCAGCATTATCAAGTACTGCTTGTGCATTCTCATAAGCTAGTTGACCACAGGAATGTATGACAGTTTTTGTAAATGTGTGTCGGACAATTTGAGCATCTTCAGTCATTTCCCAAAAAATGGAGAAAGCTAATTTATCAACACCTGAGAAAAGTGAACAGAGCATACACAAGTCATCAGGCAACATGTGATAAGCCCTCTCTACCATGTAGATGGTTGTAGCTTTTTCTGCAACCTTCTTATCTAGAATTGTGTTTTCTGCCAAAAAGTGAGCAACGTCTGAAATATGGACTCCAATCTCAAAGTTGCCATTACTTAATTTTTCACAGGAAACAGCGTCATCTACATCACGACAACTAAATGGATCTATACTGAAAATACACATTTTTCGGCAGTCTTTGCGTAAACTAATTTCTTCTTCAGGAATCACATAATCAGAATTGGGATAGAACTGTTGTACTTCAGATCCATATGGTGTTATATCTAAATCTGTTTGAGCTAGAATAGCTTTAGTCTCAGTTTCCATATCACCTGACTGGCCTATCTGACGTATTATTTTTGCCATTGCAAACCTTACATCTTTCCATTCTTCAATTTTTGCTAGAAACAAAGTATTTTCATAATTTTTTGCTTCTTTATAGAAATTATTAGGCCAACTTGTAAATGGTATATTAAGTCGGGGTACTCTGTAATCCCTGGGCACAAAAAGTGCTCTTTGTCTACTTTTGTCAGGCATTAACTTTAAATTTCCAATACATAAACGAGTATGAACTTTCTCTTTTATAAAAACTACTTTGCCTTTCCTTTGTTTATCTTCACCATTTGTTTTATTTTCTTCAGAATCATCCTCAATGAATTGTATAATAACAATATCTCCTTCCAAGGCGCGATTTCTATTTTTTACCCCATCAATGAGAACATCTTGCTCACTTTTATCAGCACTAGAAACGTAAGAATGTTGAAATTGCCTAGGATTGATTCGCAAAACACCCTCCAATAATGTATCATTTTGTAATCCCTTTTCTACTTCCTCAATAGATAAGTAAGGACTAAATTGTCTCTCTTCATTATCACTAACATCTTTTTTCTTTGCATTCATTCTTTGTCTCGGAGAGCTGTTCATTGTATGTTGAGAGAGATGTTCATTTTGTGTAATTTGTGAATTTATAAATGTAGAACTTTTTATCACGGGGTGTACACCAGATGCCTGTTGAAAGTTATGATGGTTTGTGTGGGCAAAGCTTTTACTTAATAATGGATGTTGTAAAGCATTCTGTAAATATTTTGGCTGATTATGGTGAAGTATTGGTGTATTATGAAAGAGTGCATTTTGAGAATTCGATGGATAAGATTGTTGTAGAAATGGAGAATTTGGTAGACTTGCAGCTGTTGGATGGTTGTGATACATTTCTCCAAAATGTACATTCTGCATATGAAAATACTGTGGGTGATGAGTTAGATTTTCTAGATACCTCGAATTAGCACTTGCATATAATGGTGTAATATGTTTTAAAAAAAAATCGTGTACTGATGTTATACCATTCTGTGTAGGAGCTGCTGGAGCAGTTTGGATGGTTTCAGGTTGATTATTATCGTTTGCCATTTCTATTTGTAATTTTTTTAACCTTTCTTTCTTTTTAGCATTCTTTTTTTTAGACGTCTTTGAAGGAGAATTTTGAGAAGAATCATTATTGCTAGTTATGTTCTTACTTGGCTCTGGTAAGTTGCCATTGTGGCAATTAGTAGAACTCTCCTCATTACTACAAGAATTGCTAGTTGATGTTGATACGATTTGTTTTTTTGTATCATTTATTTTTTCATTTGAAGAGATATTTAAAACTGCTGATTGCAGTAAATCTGATAATTGTGATGTAGATGCTTGACTGGCTTCTATATTTCCTTCACAAGAAGAATTTTGGGGATCCATATTTAAATTCTCAATTAAACTTAAACAAGTGATTTAGAATAAAATAATATCATATCATCGAAAATTTATATCAATAAAAAATATAGTACACGTTTATAGTTAAGTTTCTATTGTTAAGAATTAAATGACAAATCAAACTTCAAAGACCACAGATTATTTAAGCAGTACCTAAAAAGCAATATTAAGCAATGCCTTGATTCTGGGATACAGTTAAAAGACATACGGGGCAGTACCATACTATTTTAGACATATATAATAAGCGATTAAAATCTGAATTATAAGTAGTACCAAATAAAAAGGAATAATAAAGTATATGTCTATAGATAATAAGTTTTAGCAAGCTAAAATAAAATCGACAGAGGTAATAATACCTAATTAATATATTTATGAGAGTGAAATTAAATTACTAAGTTATATGTGAAATTATATTTAGCTAGTATTTCATTATTCAAGAAAAAAGGGTTTTACATAACCTAAACATAAAATTTTACGACAAAATCGATAACTTTATTATTATATTTTAGATGTACAAATATGATTTCACATAATTTTATATGCGAATTTTCAGTTTTTTATAAAAAAATAATTTACTTACCAGACCTGTTTCAGATTATCATATCGTTGAAATAGAAATACACATTTTTTCTTTTTTTACATATTCCCTACTTATAATGATTTTCTTACAAATAAGGGTAGTTTATTTTTAATTTAAAAATAAATCAGCTTCACGCTGTATCCCGTACACAGCAGAGTAGGCAGAGAGAACTTAGTGTTAAGACACCCCGTTCCCCATTTTCACACCGAATTCTGGAAGCATTGAGTGTTGAGTGGCGGAACTCATCGCCGTGCTTTGCCTCGACACCAGAGCAAAGAAATGGAAATATAAATTTCGAGTTGCGTGCCCCTACGTCACGACTAGCCTCTTGTTTTAGTAAATATCTTAAGAAGGCTCTGCTTAAATATAAAAGAGCCACAAATCGGAAAATCAAAAACATTTTTATTCAACAAAACGACTTTATAATCATCAAAAAACAATTTTAAAAAGACACCCATTTCGACATCGAAATTCCGACTATTAAGTACTGAAATAAAAATGTGCCCTTTTTGCATTTTGGTGTTTGCGCGGAGTAAATATGATCAAAACGGCCACTTTGTTAGTTGTGACTAGGGATCGCAATCCGGGATATCAGACCAAATATAAGTCTTAAAAATCCCGGTTTTAATTTTACAAAAAACCGGGATTTTCAATATTTTCAGATTTTGCAAAGTTAAAAGTTAGTTATTCGAAATAAAACGTGCCTGCTATTAAATGCAGGCTTCTTTAAGATATACAATGGTACATAACATACATCGGCAAAGATTTATTATTTAACTGTTTATTATAGATAGAAGTCGAGAGTGCAATAGGAAGTCTGAAATGTGGTAAGTCAGCGGGAGCAGATGGAGTTACTGACTTACCGAGATGATCAAATATGATGGGCCACGCGTCATGGACTTGTTCTGGTTCTTGTGCAATTTATGCTGGAAATCAGGGGAGGTCCCAGACAATTGCCGAGGTGCGGTCATCGTGCCTTTATATAAAGGCAAAGATTCACAGATAGACTGTGCAAGCCATAGGGCTATCAGTTTGATTAGCTTAGAAAGTAAAGTTTTTGCTAAAGTTTTAGCGAGAAGGATTCAAGAGAGATCTGAAAGGCTGTTGTGGGAGGCCCAAGGAGGCTTTAGACCTGGAAGAGGGTGTATGAATCAGATCTTTCCCCTCCGCATGATCACGGAAAAATTTTTGGCCGTTGACCAAAAAGTTTTCTATGCTTTTGTGGACTTGGAAAAGGCGTTTGACAGAGTTGTAAGAGCGAAATTATTGGAGATACTACCCTGGTACAATGTGAGTCATTGGCATTGGTCACCACTCTGAAAGAAGGGTGTGAATATAATGGTCTAAGTCTCAATGCGAATAAGACAAAGGTTCTGATTTTTGAAAGAGATGGAGAAAGGACAAATACTTGGGAAGTATGTTCAGTAGAGATGGAAGATACGAGATGGATGTGGAAAGGCGTATTGCGGCTGGTAACAGGGTTAACGGAGCCTCAGCTGTGTTGATGAGACTGCGAAACGTCAGCACAGCTGCACGTTTGGCCGTACACAATGCAGTTTTGGTACCGACACTGTTATACGGCAGCGAAACGTGGGTATTACAGAAGAAGAATGAAAGAAAGATGAATACTGTGGAGATGCGATCTCTTCGTAGAATATGCGGAGTCAGTTTAGCTGATCGAATCCACAATGAAGAGATACACAGAATGACAGGTACTAGCGAGGATGGAGGTGAGAATGAAGAAGAATGTGCTCATCTGGTTTGGGCACGTCGAAAGAATGAGTGATGAAAGAATGGCAAAAAAGATTTATGATGGAAAAGTGAGTGGTAAGAGAGGTAGGGGGAAACCTCGGTTGACCTTCGAAAACACAGTATCAAAGATGCTGGAGGAAGGTCACGTAAAAACCATAAGGAGGGAGCCCGGAGGGCATGTATGAAGAGGTTGATGACAGTGGACGATTCGAAAGAGATATGTAGAGACCGTAGCGTTTGGCGCTCCGTTCTCTTTGTCTACACCGCTAGGCATAAGGCGTGAAGCTAGTAGTTTAGTTTCTGTTTATTATAGTTAAAAATTGTTTTATTTAGTAAATATAATTTATTTTCTACTTTCCTAAAAATACCCTCCTAACTTAACTCTAAAAATAAGAAGAAGCTTGAAAAATTACTAATTTTGTCAATTCCCGAAAATATCGAAAAAACCGGGATTCCGAGATTTTTCTGAAGTTGATATCGAAAATCCCGGTTTTGCTTGAATGGTCCGATATTGCGACCCCTAGTTGTGACCCATCACTTGCGGGAAACGCAAATTATTTTGGTACTAAAGGGCCATATTTTGAAAAGCGTCTAGTAATAAGAAGTGTATTTATAAACAAAAGGGTCATTTTCTAAAATAACTCCGTCTTATATATAAAGATAATTATCATATTCAAATTGTAACTGATATCCCAAACTCCTTTGAAAATATTATTTAATAAATAATGCCTTGGCTCGTGATGTGTCTAGTGGTTAGAACCGTTTATAGTTGTGATCGTGAAGAACCCAAAATCTTTTAGAGATTCAGAGGTAACAGTATTAAG
>JAAIXJ010000151.1:30134-61460 GCA_013403705.1 Heliconius hermathena | reverse complement strand
AAAATATATAGTTTGTATTATTCATAATTAACTATGTTATTTATGTGTATTGCCATGCATATTTTATTTTATTTATTTATTTATTTTTAACTTATACCCAAGGTACATACTGTTACAAATTGAATATGATAATTATTTTTATAATCCACAAAGTGCCACATTTCGATCCTTTTGCATAAAAATTTTAGGTACATATAACGAGTATTTTAGATTTTTTTTATTTTTTTTAATGAAAGATGAATTTAAAAACTGGCTCTTTTATCTATAACATTTAGCTTTAGTTTAATTTGTGTTTTTTAATGATCACTGTCTTATTTTGTAACATAGCCGTTTTGCTTATAATATTTCGGTGATTTCAATATTATTAACAAATTGTAAAACCAATGTGTCTACATTGGTTTTACATTGTAAATAATTACATGAAACATCGAAGTTGCACTACTATAAAAGTAATATTTATGATAATTATTTGGTTATAGTTTATTAGTTGGTAGTTATACTATCCAACCAAACCAAACCAAAACCGTAATTACCAGAATAAAAAAAACTTTTTATGTCCTATTCATGTGAACGGTGGAAATTTAGATATGTACGACTATGAACTCATTTTACCCAAATCTGGAGCTTCTGCTTCTTGCTTGCCTTTTATAGAACTTAACGGGAACACAAATTTTATATTGGAAGTTAATTCTGCATTTAATGAACAACCACTTGAATATTGGAATACTGCGGACAGACACGAAGATAATTTATCTATAAGTAATATGGATAAAATTAGACTAAAGTATCGTTATGTAAACGTTGGAAGTACTTATTCACCAAAACGCTAACTACGCATAGTATGTTTCTTGGAATAAGAGTGTGTAAAGCATTTTTTATGAACACGCTAATCAACTTCACGCTGTATCCTGCACACAGCAGGGTAGGCAGAGGGAACCTAGTGTTAAGACACTCCGTTCCCCACTTTCTGCCGAATTTTCAACTCAACTCAGCGTGTTCAACTCACACGCAATGCCTCCAGCATTGCGTGTGAGTTGAACACGCTATAGCAGACAAAACTATTAAGGTAGTTGTAAATTAAATCAGTTTTAGTTCTAAAGAAGTTCAGCTTAAAAATTTAAAAAGAAAACCCGACAATCGTTGCAAGATTGATAAACGATAAAGTCAGGGCTCTTATAAATTCTATCCCGAGAATAGAACAATTCGGTAATAATGATAACTGTTAACGAAAGGCACTCTATACTCAGTCAATGAACTTAATCATGATTTTATTTTTATTTGAAAGTATGTAATTATATAATTAATAAGAAAGGAGAGAGAAAATGGAGTAAGATAAAATGGATTGATATAAGAATAATTAAAATTGACAAACAAATCAAGAGGAAGAATTTAAATCTGTATATTCAGAGAAAAAAAGATAATAAAAAATAGTATAATTAAAAACTACCTATTTTGCAGTCAAAGAAGCATCTCATTCTCAACTTTATAAATAAGAATATAATACCAAAGTATTACGCGGCCTTTTCGTTGTGACTATTGTATATATTTATAATTAGTATATTTTTCATATTTCTATACTGTTAGTATGTATATTTGTTTAATTTTTATTATATGTATGCATGTTGATGCGTATCTGTGTATATATTTATTTATAACTTATGTGTTTAGTATTGCTCACACCCTATCCATTATATATTTGGCGATTTCAGACTGAATTGAGAAAGTTGAATACTTATTACGTAAGAAATATTATAAGTTTGTGTTCAATTAGGCTAAAGAACTATAAGCTAAAAAAGTGATTTAATTCTTATAATATTCTAGAGCTTCAATACTATATTTGAAATTTCTATTGCCATAAATAAAGTTTAATAGTAGTAGAATTTGTTTTAGGATTATGCATATTTTTCTAGTTTATTTTTTATTATTTATTTTTTGGAACTGTTTTCAATTATTGTTATGACACAACTTGCCTATTTTCTTCGTGTTAAATAATAATATTATTAGTTACAGAGGATAAAGATTGATTTTTTTATAAATATATAAATTTTCATATTTGTGGCCAATATTTTTGTAATTATCTTAACAGAAATGAATATTTTTTATATGCAAAAGGGCCTTTTAAGCACATATTTCTTATTCGATACTTATAGAACAGTTATGTATGACATTAAACACGGTAATAAAATACACTTCTGACGGTGTATAACACGTACAAGTGCGATATATAATCTAAGAGAAAATGATAAAAGACTATTTTCAAAACTTTAAGCGGCTCTACTGTAAAATATTGTATTTTCGACTTATGGCCCTTTTATATTTAAGCAGCGAAGTGTTAGCTTTACTGGTAAGTGACAAGAATTAGGACTTAAAGAGTCGGGAATAAAGTAATTGTCTTTTAGGATGGTTGATATTAACATCGATGTCGTAAATAAAACATTAATAGTACCTTTTTTTTAAGTATTTCAGTATATGAACTGTTTATTATTTTTGTTTTCTGAAACGATTGTGATTTGCCGAGTGTGCCAGTTAAGTACTAATCACTTTGATCATCATTCTCAACTGTAAATATTAGCTGTATCGGCTATTGGAATATTATTTCTGTTGGGTAAAAAATCTTTGTTGGGTAAGATATCTCTAAAAATAATTTTATCTGTCTGCTACTTTTAGGATCTTACAAATTATAATTTTATTAATTTTACCCAACCGTCTCCCTTTATTTCAATGAGAAAAACTATTTCTCCGAAATTTTCTTATTTGGCCTACGTCTTTTTCAAAATCCGAGTTGGTAGCACTGATTGCAATGCTAATGTCATTTAACATTTGTCAATTTGACACATTGTCAGTAAACATCTCGTTTTGTGTGATTTATAATACCATTCGCCGTTCGAGTATTAAATAATGAAACTATATTAATCACATTAATATATTATATTGAAAATATAAGACGTAATTTAGCATTAAAAGATACAATGAAACTTATGACGCATAATATGCTTACATCAAAATGTTTGAAAGGGGTACTTACAGGTTACCCACTTACAATAAATGCAAAGGATGTTAAAATTAGCGAAGTAGACTTTAATCCAGACTTCATTACCAGAATAATTCCTAAATTAAACTGGGAAGTTCTGTGGAGAGCTGCTGATAGCATAGGTCATAGTGAAGGCTTGCCTCAAACAGTTGAACCGAATTACGAAGAAAACAAAGATTTTTTAAAAAAGGCTCACAGAGTTCTATTAGAAATTGAAGTTGAAGAAGGATATTTGACGTGTCCGGAATCTGGTCGACAATTTCCAATCACCAAAGGAATCCCTAATATGTTATTAACAGAAGCTGAAGTGCAATAAATTGTGATGAATGAAGAAATAGTTTTATTTGGCATTTCTCCAACTTCCCAAAAAAATTTTTTTTGTTGATAAATGGTTTGTTAAAAATTTAAAAATTTACTACTTTGCTGGCATATTTTTATTAAAAAATCCAAACTTTATATATACATCTTTATTGATACTAACAATACAGAAAGTATTTAAAGGACATACATAACAATGGAAATATTCATAATGAAATTTGACATAAAATAATTATTTTATTTATTCTTAAATTAAAATAACCTTGAGATTCTACTTTTTATATTCAAGTTATTCAACACAGAGTACTTATTTTCACCTATTTGTAACAGCTTTTATAGATTAAACAAAATATTTTTTAAACAATTATAAATATTTAAATACTTTTTAAAGCTAAGTTAGATATCATACGGTAAAGACATAATTGATATCTTATAGCAATTCATAATTCAAGATTTATCTTTTCATCTAGAAGTTAAAAGCTATTTTGTTTTAATTGATCAATTTGTAAAGTTAATTTTCTGTTGGCTTCCATCAAAGCAGTTTGATTTTGTGTTAAAATTTGAACTTGTTGATTCAAAGCAGATAGCTGTTTTTCGAGAAATAACTTTTGTTTAGTTAAATTCATCATTATATGCAGGAAATAATTTTTATTGTCAACAGCAATATATGATAGAGAAAGTTTAATGAAATCTTTAAGCTCATCTACGACATTTGTATCAATATTGGGTGCATTATTGTTGGGATTGGTCTGTTTTATATTTGACAAATTAGTGTTAGAATTTCTTTTCTCATCAATTCCATTAGGTAAACATAACGGTGATGGAAATCCCAAGTTTTCAGGTGTTCTACTATTCAAAGGAGTAGATATTTTATTCAAATTCTTTTCAGCATCTAGGTGGCGATATTTTACTTCATGCTTATCGCTTTTTCTCTCATATTCTGTGGATTTATTGGCATCTTCCTCAAAATCGTTATTAGTCTTATCTAATCCTAACATAACAAGAAAAGAATCAGCTTTATTTTCAGCCCCAAATCCAGATGTATCTAAATTATTTTTAGGGGGAGTATCATTCATAAAAAACACATCAGATGTTCTGGTTTTAACTGGAGATTGAGCTTTTAAATGTGAAGTGGTTTCAACATCTTCTCTTAGACTCAATTCATTTGATAGAGTCTTACGTCTTGCTGGTTGAAATGCAACTTTGCTGACTTCTTCTTCATGCCCCTTTAAGACTTTATAAGGTCCCGAAAAGTCTCTTAAGTCATATATCAAAACATGACCACTTTTAGTACCAAGTGCAATTTGATTTTCTGAATTAATAGTTAATGATGTTAGTGTATATGTTGTTTTAACAGTAGACACAACATTTTGCATTCTAATATCATAGACTTGTATAATTTTATCATAGCCACTTGATAACATGACATCTTTATTAACAAGTGAAAAAGAAAAATCACTAACTGGTGAAGCATGAATATTTTCGAAAAATGCTTTGTCTTTGTTAGTTGTAATATCTCTCAAAACAACATGCCCTTCATCTGTTGCTAAGCCTAATAATGACCTTGACTCATGATGGAATTTCATAGCTGAAATACTTTTAGAACAAGTAAGTTTTACAGTTAACACTGGAATATTAGATACAAGACCATATATAGTTGTGTCACCATTTACCACAGTTGCTGCTAAACTAGTATTTTTAGCATTATAACTTAGAAGTGTCACACATGATGGTTGTGATGGTGCTGGAAATGTTTTTGTTATAGTTTTGTTTTTAGTATCCCATATTTTTACATTGCCACTTTTAGTGCCTACAGCAACATTACGATGACCATCTCTGTGAAAACTAGCTGACCAGGTGTCTTTCATAGAAATGTGTTGTAAGCTTCTGACATCATGGTCAGCTGGACTTAATATTTCTATTAATCCAGATGAATTAACCTGCAATCCAAAATTGTAATTTAAAAGGGTATCAGAATTGTTGGGACATTTTTTAAGTTAATTCAACAATTGTAAATAGTACAAATACCTTACAAATTGTTAATGCAATATATACATAATACATTAGTAGCATGTTATTGTCAAGTAGAAGTCATATAAACAGTAATAATTTACCTGCAAAATATATTTACTATCATCACTCCATGACATATCTCTTATTACACCATCATAACATCCGTAAGTCTTTTTTAAATCCCAACTGTTTGTATCGTACAATAATAAGCGTGAACTAACTGATGATAAGTACATTCTTAAAATTAATAAATATACATTACAAATAAATAAATTATTTGCAACTTAATTTAGACACTTGTACAACAATTCTTGTAATTACTGAGCAAAGTTAAAATGCCTAACTGGTAACCGACAGTTATTTATATTGAATAATTGAAAATTGACAATTTGACATTAAGATATAAGACTGACATATTGAACACAGATTAATAATAGAATGTGCACACAAAAAAAGAATGCACCGCTGTCCATTTTTTTTAGTATACACGACGCACACTGTCGTATTCTCCGAAACATACAGTACAAATTTCATATCTATTATGTTTAAACATTAATAGTAAAATATTTTAAGGAAACAAATATGATATTGAATATTAACTAAGGGTAATGAGAATTTTTGTGGTTGCAAAAATCTGATTCATTGTTTTAAAAAAAAGATGTTTAAAAATTCTTCAGAAAATAACATACTTTACATGTAATTTTGGCTTAAAGAAATAAGCTTAGAATAGTCTTAGCTTATTCCTTTCAAAAAATTAAAGTTTTTATATTTTTTACATCGATGACAAAAAAGTTCATAAAATAAAAGTAATTACCGCTATATAGTTTTTATTCCAATAATGACTAATTAATAAAATATTATCGTACTCTTTGCAACGAGATCATGTCTCTGGTGATGTTGAATGTGATTTTTAATTCTTTAATCTTATTTCCTATTTTAATTTTTTAATCTTAACAGGAAATTATATTTATCATTTGTATATTTATTAAATATTTTACCTTATAAATAAGTCTGTGACCACAATAACGTATTTAATAATATAATTAGGCTAACGTTTAACGTTTATTTTTGTATATTTTGTATGGCTTCTTCATCGTTAGCTATAATAAAAAAGGCTACCACGGGCTGGGAGCAACGTCATAATAATAAGATATCAATGACACCTGTAGTAAATAATGATTCCTAGGAACATCTGTAAGCTAGGAATCATTATTTACGATAATTATCTAATTATTGTGAAGCTGAAAGGATGTAATCTTAGACAGCAGTACAAACTTCTACTCATATACTAGTATATGTTCCTTGCTACTACTTAAAAAAGACAAAAAATAAGGTTCATACCGTATCCCATCCCGTACTCAGCAGGGTAGGCAGAGAGAACCTAGAGTTGACGCTCCATTCCCCACTTTCCGTCGGATCTGGAGGCATTACGTGTTGAATGGCGGACCTCAACGGCGCGCTTTGACTCGACACCAGAGCGAAGAAATGAAATAAAAATTTAAAATAAATATTTCATTTCCTCCAGTGGGGTTCGAACCCACAACCAGTCGCGTTTACGGTAATACTTTGTGCCTGTGTGCCATGACTGGACCTCACTGCTACTAAGCGTACGTAATTGCATTTCATGGGTTATCAGGACCAAAATTTTGTTCAAGGTTTAAAGTTTTCCTTTTTGATCAACGAACAAATTAAGTACCTAATTGTGTTGGTAAAATATATAAGGTAAATGGCCCAAAGTTCGTGCTAGTACGTTATTTCCTTAGTTTTGGTTCTGGTAAAAAAAATAAGCAATTTAATATATTTGTAAAAAATCTTTATGATTTCAACTATCTAAAAAATTAAGTAACAATATTTTAATGACAAAATTGAGCGTATAGCGACATTTGAAACGCAGAGTTGACTACGAACTGCACTGTAACGGGTTTATGTTGCTTACCACCGTAAGACTAGCGTAAGAATTTCTCAAGGTTGTAGAAAGACAAAGGTAAGTTATTCACATAAAATTTTGAATATATGTTTTTTTGTATTCTATAAAAAAAACATTTAATTTTATTTATAATGTGTCCCCTAGTTCGTGTTACTACCGAATAAGGGAGATCCTAGATACTTTTTAATAAGTTTATATTTATGTAATAATTGAGATAATTTAAATTTCATTCTATCAAGGTTTCTAGTGATCGAAATTCGGTATATATTTTATTCACTTAAATTCCTATATTCCTATTTTAAAGGTAACCTGAATTGATAATTTTTAGCTAAATTCGTATAGGTACTACCAATGCAACTTTGTTTTTTAATTAACTTTTATTATTTATGTTTATTTATTTTTTCGAATATACATTTTAGTTAATTATTACTTTACATAATGTAAAAAATACTAAACAAACAGAAGTGCGGAAGTTATCAAAATCAGCAACACGAAACAAGATTCGCTACATTTCACTATTTTCCCCACGTTCGTAACACATAAATCTACGTAAATTCAACACATTGACTCCTCTGTATTTATTAATATTGGTTATCTTAGACTTGTTATTAATAAGATTAATCTTAGACTTGTTATTAGTAAAGATCTTTTTATTTTTTCAAGAATATACTAAACATAAAATGCCGTACAAAAGCTATAGTAGCTGCACAGAATACATACATCGGATTTGTGATAATGAAATTTTCATTTTATTAATGTTATTATTTAGTAAGGTTTTATGTTTGTTGAAGTATTTTTTTTTAAATTATTATTATTAAAATTTATTTAAGTTCGTAATTTTATTTTCTTATTAATCAAAGAGGTAATAAATTGGCATTCATGGCTTCAAAACTGAGACTTGATTTTTTTTTATAAAAAAAATATATAAAAGCTATATTGATATATGCAGTTGTAATATATGTAGTTTTGAAATCTGAGCTTTTATATTTTGTAAATTATAAAAGTTTTAATGTCATTAAACTGATATCACCCACTTTTTTTTATTTACGAATTGTTTACAATTAAAACCTTTATATGTTAAAGTTTTTTTTATTACAATTTAACCTTACTCGTGGGGTAAAAATTTTATGCCGAAACAGGAGCCAAAAATTCACGAACTTAGAAGCAGAGCTAATTTTTATCACGAATTAGGGTTCAAACAAGAGGTCCACAAATAAATTAATATAAAAACTAAACTTAAGTTAAACCACTTAATTCACGCATTAAATTACTGACAAAATACCAACATTGATTGAACATTGATGACAGTGAAATTGGCAAGTTCATATAACGTTTAATAATACATTTAAAATTGTTTAAAGTTATAAGAGCCTTAAGATGCCGAAAACGGATACACTTACCTTATGCCTCGCACTTTTTTTTTCAAGTCTACAGTACGTAATTATTTCTCTTGAAAATGCGAATTATATGTCGATTTTGATAACAAATTTGGGTTCCTAAACAAGCCTTTGATAAGTTTTGTTTGTGGTGCAGGATTTGTTTAGAAAATAGAGAGATGTGTAGAAGGATGAATTATAAGACATAAATGAATATAAATTATGTTATAAGCTACAATTAAACACAAGAAATTGGAAATTAACATTTTTTATTTAATACAACAATAAATTATATCATATATATCAAGATTCTATGATAATGGTATTTTCATGGTTGTAATTTATATTTTGTCTTGCTATTCTATTTAAGTATTAACAGTTTACAGTTCATCAACGTAGGGTACAAATGAGAGATTTCCCGCTGCACCCATGGACACCTTGCTTTTTGCAGCATTTGATAAGGCCTGAAATAAAGTCATTATATTAAGAAAAAAGGTTCGACAGAGGGAACCTAGTGTTAGGACGCTCCATGCCCAACGCACCGCCAAATCTTAGAGACATTGTCTTGTTGAGTGGCAAAATTCAACACTGCACTTTGTCTTGTTAAAAGAGAAAATTAAAATAATTCCTTTCTTCAAGTGTTAATCGAAACCACAGCCGTCGTGTTTACAGTCAGACTCCAAAGAAAATACCCATATATAAATGTTATTATCATTAGTTTTTAATAATAGTACTTTAAGTCATTAATAACAAACTTCACATCAATTATAGGTTTTTTTTTGTTTACATTTGTGGTGTACAACAATGTATAATACAAAAAAAATAAGAAAATTAAACAAATATTATTTATAATAATATGAAAATAATAAAAAAACATACCTGTGAAACATCACTGTTGGATAGGCCATCAATGTCTTTGGCTATGTCGAGTGGTGATTTGATAGAACCAGAATATAGACCCTGGGCAGCAATAGACTCAGCAAGTGCTGTACCCTCCTCAGCCTCGCTCAGTACTTGCAGCTTCAATAGGTTCTTACCAGCCTTGATGGCATCAGCACTCAAGTTAGCACTCTTTAGTACTTTGCCAGCCGCTTTGACAGCCTGTCAATGTATTTTTGTATTATTTTTTTAGCATCACACATATATCCTGCTTATAACAGGGTAGGTAGAGGGACCTGGTGGAACCTGGTGTTAAGCCACTCCATTCCCTACACACTGGTCAGAGGGTTTCAAAGGGATTTGAGAGGGTAAATGAAAATAATTTAAATAGAATCATTCCTCAGAGTGGGGATCGAACTCATAACCATTCCGCCACGATGGCTTCAAAGGATATATAAGGACATACAGTTACAATCAAATTAAAGTTTTTATTAGCAATACCAAATTTCTAATATTTATGTCAATTTACATTGCCATTTCTTCGATCTGATGTTGAGGCCAAACGCGTTGAGTTCCGCCACTCAACACACAATGCCTCTAGAATTCGGCGGAAAGTGGGGAACGGAGTGTCATAACACTAGCTTTCCTCTGCCTATCCTGCTGTGTGCGAAATACACCGTGAAGCTGACCCAATGTCTAATCTTCTTTATTTTTCTACTCCATAATGCCACAGAAGCACATCATCCGACTGTTAACGCGACGGTTGCGGGTTCTGTCTCTTTCTAAACTATTTCACTGCCTCCTTTAAGTTTCGCCACTTAAATTCTCAAAATTAAGTAAAAACGGGAAAGTTAAGACAAGACAAAAACATCTTTAATCTCATTTACTAACGTTGAAGAGATTTAGATTGTTTACGTAGACAGTCTTATAAGTTAGATAAAATTGTTTTTGATACTAAAATTAATTTAAATTGATGAACCACAACTTCCTACAAGAAGAAGTATATTATATATTCACCAAGGAATAGAAAAAGAACATAAATTATTAATAAGCTTACAGCATTAGCTTCATCTTTAGGTACAGAGAGAATAACGCCAAATAGACCATTGTCAGAGTATGAGACGTTGAAGCCGGCCGCTGCAAATGGTCCAATATTTCCTAAGGCCTTGGCTAATGGAGTGTTATCCGCCCCCCACTTGGTCACTGGCCCGTTACCGAGAGCTGAAAATATAATATAGATATAATTTATCATATAATATTAATTTTAGGCCAGTCGTGGCAAAAGTGTGACTGTAAAACTGACTGGTTGTGGGTTCGATCCCCACTCTAGGAGTTAATTGTGTTAAATTTTTGGGACTATTAAGATAAGATTATACTAATGAACTGTTTTTGCAGGTGCTCCTTGTACCCAGTATAAAAAAAATCACCTTCACGCACACCTTCACGCAAGTGTGAGCGAGTTACACGCACACAGTAGGGTAGGCAGAGGACGAGAACCTAGTGTTGAGGCACTTCTTTCTCCACTTTCCGCCGAATTCTGGATTCTGCGTGTTGAGTGGAGGAACTCAACGCCGCGCTTTCTCTCAACACCAGAGAGATCAAATGGAAATATAAATTTAAATAAATATTTCACTTCCTTGAGTGGGGATCGAATCCACAATCATCATGTTTAGAGTGGCAAGTTTATGACACTATGTAATCTATACTAATATTTTGAAACTGAAGAGTTTGTTTCGTTAAATACTAATAGGGCCTTGAAATATTTATTTATTTCTCTCTCTGGTAAAGAGGTATAGCGCATTGAGATGAGATCACCGCATGAGATCACCACTCACAGAAAAGTAGGGAGCGGAAGGGTTTCAATGGGGAATGGAGTGTTTCCATCATACATACAAAATGAAGCCAAAAAAAAGAATAGCAAAACATACCTCTAGCAGCAACAGCCAGAGCGAGGCTTTGTGGTGATCCAGCGGGAGCGCCTTGCACTGCTATAGCTACGTGAGCTAAATCCCCACCCATTTCCTTCCTGATAAATAAAAAAATAATGTAATTTCTATTAAATAAATTTGTTTTATATAATCTAACAACTAACTCTTTGTTTATTTCAAATGAAACCGTCGTGGCGGAGTGGTACAACGTGCGATTATAAACGCGACGACAGTGGTTGCAATTCCCATTCGGGAAAATTAATTATTTCCATTTCCTTGTAAAAAGACAAAGCGCAGCTTTGAGTACCGTCTCAAAGATTAGATGGAAATTGAAGAACAGTGTCTTAAAACTAGATTCCTTCTAGCTATTATGTTATTTGTGGAAGATAAAATAAAATATATAAATTAATGTATAAAATTGCGTTCACACATGCATATTAAGTTTATCATGAAAATTAATATAATTTAAATTAATATTACCTTAATTCTCCCCCATAGTATTTAGAAGCTTCACCCTGAGCTTCACTGCCTGATGACAACTGAAGGGCCTGAGCTACTAGACTGGCATTGTCCTGTTAATTGTAAAATAACAAAATTAATTGTATGTTTACTAATTACTAACATTCCACACTTATTTAGAAAATTCCTAATTGTGGAATAACACTTTAAAAATATTTATAAATATTCCACATATACTTCAAATCATATTAAAATAATACATGTAATAATTTACACCAAAATATAATTTTAGCACACTATCCTAACATAATGTTAATGAATACTATGAATTCATAATGCGGCCAAGAATGGGATGGGAGTCCTAAATTTCATGAAATCACATTTTAAAATATATATATAAATTTATTATTAAATATTAATATTTATTTCGAAATTCGTGTGATAATTTTCGAACTCCTGTTATAATTTAATAATTTCTAGGTGTAAAATGACAAAATATAATAAGTCACAACAAGTAGAATATCTAACAAATCAGCTGTGACCAGCTAAAACAAGGAGTGGTAAAAAAATGCTTATTATTATATATTTTTTGTTTATGAATAAGAAAATTATATTAACAAAGTATTTTGTTCAACGAAATTGATATAAAAGTTAAATTGAATTGGCCGAAACTTTTGTTTGCAATGTGATCTTTAAAATAAAATGTTATTAGAACAAGAAAATAACTTGTTTCGTAGATTAATAAATAAATAACAGTGTAGATCAACAGAGCAAGCTGCCAACAGATTGCTAGTTATAAAGTATATTTACCTGGCTATTACCAATAACTGCAACAGCACATCGACCAGGAGTCAAAGTACTGCTGGCAAAGTGTTGAAGAGACTCTGAGCTGATTTTACCAATTTTCTTAGGGGCAATGAACAGAGAATTGCCTAGACCATGGCGGTATGCGGCTTTGTGAAGTAAATCTACTGCACGAACCTGTAAACATTGTAATTTTATAAAAATATATAGATCATGAGTTTCACAAAAAATTTTTTTTGTGAAACTCATGATCTATATATTTACAATGTTATAATTATTAACTTCAGTCCAACAAATGGTTAATTATCCTACTAATAAAATTAAACAAAATACTACTCAGATAATTTAATTATTTTATATTTTCTTGCTGGAAAGATATATCTCCTTCAGTTTCACCACTCCAAACTCAACATTTAAATTTCAGAAAGCAGAAAGTTGTAAATAAGTATCAAGTAGTGGACAGGCAATAAGATATAGCATGAAGCTAGAAGTAAAGTATATTATTACCTGAGGAGGCAGAGCTGCAAGATCATACTTCAGACGGGGAAGGTTGTCACTTAATTCCCAAGGCCGAAACTCCTGGTTAGATACAATATTATTCAAGTACTCCACAGCTTGCTGTAAGTTGTCTTGGGTAGCCTGAAATTTGACAATCATTACTGAGCTGAGTGAAGCAAAGCTCTTACTGGTCAAAAATGTGTTTAAATGTAATGCTACTACTCCTCCTAGACCGTTAAACATACAGCTCTGAAATTTTGCAGCAATGTTGTAGACGATGCGGTGATCCTAGCAAAGTTTGGTGATAATTGTATTTTTGAGTAAATGGTCAAAATATGTGGTAATAAAGCTGTGGAATGTTTTGAAATTATGGCAGATCATACTGTAAAAGACCTTTACCTCTATAACCAATATATTATAAATATTACCTATTGTCAGTTACCTCAAGAGTATAGTAGATGAATTCACGGTCTCCTGATGCATTGAAAGATGCACCAATCTGTGCAAGTTGACGACGGATGATAAAAGCACTTGCATTTTTTGTAGTAAGTCCTGCAGCAGAACGTAAGAGGTGGGCTAAGCCCAATTCTCCTTGTGGTTCATAGCGTGATCCAGCCCTATAATTGATTAAAAAGTAATTAAAATGTTAGAATTCATTACATTTTAGTAAATATAATTCTATATACATGAATTGCTTTGAAACGATGGTATGTAAAGAAAGTATATTATATCACACTACTCACTTAAAGGCAATAGTCACTCGTGCTACTGGGGAACCATTATCCAATGCAGCCACAAATGTTTTATTGGGCAAAACACTAGACTGAATTCTCACATCCTTTTTCAATGCAGGAGCAACTTGTGCGTAGTTTCTGGCCTATATCAAAATATTAAGTTAATACACGGTAAGTTGTGCCTGGGAGTTTTTATATTCCTGATCAATCATATGGTTTTACATAACAGGGTTTTGACAGGCAGGAAAATTATTAGTGCAGAATTTAAATTAAAAATAATAAGTGAAATATCGTACCGTTACGTGACGAATAAGTGGTGTAGCAATTGTTTTTGACGACATTTTTTCAAGTACTGTTCAAAATTGTAATGTTTTTACACCTTAATAAAATCCTTCTCCACTTACACAGCTATCGGCTGTCGGAACTCGTTATCGAAAATCGATTTTACTGATATGGCAACATTTATGTTTTTTTTTAAGGAAAACAAAAAAATATGATAATCAAATTATTAAGATTATCGGTAACATTGACCATCCAAAAAAATTTTTGTTTCTTGATATTTTCAATTTGTAGGTTATTTTAAATGTTCACAAAAAATTACTGGTTGTCTGTAAGGTCGATTTACAGACGAAAATTTTACCTATAGGGTAAATGTCGAAGGCTAGCCACACACACACACAATATTATTGTCAATACAATATTGACAATAATATTGTTCAATATATGGCCCCTCACACTATACAATATTATTGAGTAGTAAGATCTGACGCATTCGCTCAGTAACTTTATTTGTATGCGTACGTGTTAACTCTAAAATGTATAGAAAGAAAAGAGCCGTTGCGTTAGTTAATCTAGTTAGTTTTTTTATAAGTAATAACTTATAAAAAAAACTAGATCAGAAAAAAATGGTGTTTAATTATTTCAATATTATTAATGACCTACAACTAACAGAAGTCAGAGACGACAGGCTGTGGGCTCTATTCCCGCTCGAGGAAATGAAATATTTAATATTTTCATCTCTCTTCAGCTCTGGTGTTAAGAAATAACGCAGCGTTGAGTTCCGTCACTCCAGAATTCAGTGGAAAATGGGGAACGTAGCAAAGCTATTGTTACCAACGAACCCCTGCTTAAGACCATCATAAAGATTATTAAAAATAAATCAGCTTCACGCTGTATACCGCCCACAGCAGAGCAGCAGAGGGAACGTAGTGTTAAGACACTCCGTTCTCCACTTTCCGCCGAGTTCTAAAGGCATTGCACGTTGAGTGGCGGAACTCAGCGCCGCGCTTTGCCTCGACGCTAGAGCGAAAAAATGAAAATATAAATGTAAATAAATATTTTACTTCCTCGAGTGGGGATCGAACCCACAATCAGTTGATTTTACAGTCACACTTCTCTTTCTTGCCTCTGCGCCATGACTGGTTTGTTACACAAGTTGGTTTGTTGTACAAGATTATTAGTTGCTTTATTATGATAATTAATGAAATAATATCCTTAGGTTCCCTCTGTCTACCCTGCTGTGTGCGGCATACACCGTGAAGCTACTTTTACTAACAGAGAATGATTTAAAAAAATATTTTTTTTGTCAATATCGAGCAGCTTTTAATGCATTAATGCATTATTTTTCTTGACTTATCACGATATGCTTCAATAGATGTATTCCATAGCTCTGAACAAATTTCCTTTGTTTTAATAAACAGAGAATAAACAGTGTAAATAGCGAAAATATTTTTCATTATTTTCTCTATTTACACTGTTTTCGTCGACAATTTTGAATAAAAAGCAGAAGCGTTCGCCTTCTTTGAAATTTTTGTTCAACATAAATATTGCATCGTCAATATTATTGACGATAACCCTGCCCCCGGCGATATTGCCGTAACAAAGACAGAATATCCACAAATCTATAAATATTGAAATACCGGCTGCACACACGCAAAATTATTGACAATATTATTGGGTGTGTGCGGCCAGGCATAAGAAAACGATAATTAAAAATTGCATACTTTTATTAATTGAATTATTATCACTGAGCTATCATTATTTCGTATAATACAAAAAACGAGCTGATTAAAAATGAAATCGTTTTAGATTGATTAACATTGCACTCGTTAAGTCCAATATTTTTTTACTTAAATTATGCAATTTAATTACAATTAACAATGTGCTAATTACAAGTAAAAATGCATGGAAACATGCGTTATAAGCCGATCGGCGGAACGTGACATGAGTCGTGCTTTTTGTGTGTGGAGCTGGCGTTCATCGATTTATAAGACATTTTTACCTCAAAAATATATACAACGATTTTTAATGAAAAAATTAATTTGACTTAGCGAGTTACACTTTTGCATGAACATTAATAAGTTGAATTAATAAATTAATGAATTTTATTGAATAAAAAAACTGTAGGGAGTAATAAAATAATTACCCAGAAATAAACAATGTTATACGGTATCTGTAATTTATTATTTTATCAGTAATTTGATATGAAGACAGAAAATTATCAGGATTGCAATATATGAACACACATACCGT
The DNA here is from genome assembly GCA_013403705.1 of Heliconius hermathena. Lineage (NCBI taxonomy): Eukaryota > Metazoa > Arthropoda > Insecta > Lepidoptera > Nymphalidae > Heliconius > Heliconius hermathena. Next base: position 44,961 of record JAAIXJ010000151.1, on the reverse strand, counting down.
ACCTACGATATCATACCGCATGTTTAATTTTCATTAAGAATTATTTTTTGTGATATTATTAATAATAATAAAAAATATTTGTAATTAACTTTTTATTCACTTCAGAGTTCTAATTTACGAAAACATTTTATACTTAATATATTTTATAATTGATTACTTTTACATGTTACTTGTATATTTAGTACGGAATTGAATTAAAATATATCCTTTTCTAATGAAAAAGTGGAACAATATCTATAATGATATTTTTTTTTCCTCATCTACAATAATATTTCATTTGTCATAAAATTATGATAAAACCGCGACTACACAACTTCACCCTTTTTCCTCGCTGAGCAGTGTTAATCGTGTTGTTAAAATATTTAGTTTCTCGCTTTCTACTCTATTTTAGAGACACTGTATGCCGACTACCTGACTAACAAAACTCAATGCCGCACTATATTCGTTTTTTATCTACCAGAACGCGGAAGAAAGATAATTTAAATAAAATAATTCCCTTAAATGAAAATTGAACCCATAACTCTTGCGCTAATACGCGCTGTTCCACAACGTCTGTTTACGTGCTGTGCTATCTAATAGTAGATGAGGCCATGCCATCTACTATTAGATATTAATTTTTTTTTTAATGGTAGTAATCTACCATGTCTCATATAATCGATTTTTATTGCACTGCTATAATTAAAAAATAGAGGTAGTTAAGAAATGACATATTATAATAAGGTAATATTTTTTTTGTTTTGTTATTACGAATAATTATTTTATTGAAGTCGACCATGAGTATCATACCACAAAGATATATATAATTCTCTTTGCTATAGTTTATGTCATTTGTATAAGTGTGGTAAACATATTTGACTTTGACAATTTTGACAATGTATATGTGGTAAATGATAAATATCGGCGCCAATTTTGCTCGATTTTGTTTTACAGTAATACATATGGATTTAAATAAGAAACAAAATAAATAAATAAATGTTTACTATTTATATAGTTATGTGTCAATGATACGATTTCTATGTCCTGTGTTAAATAAATGGGATTGGCATAAATTTAGAAGCATGTACGGTTCGTATTTCTTAGTGTGACTATTATGCTAAATGTATTAAAACATAATCTATAATCGTGATATATCAGTGTTTAACAAAGTAATGCTTTGGTATATTTACAGGATAGTAATGTCCCAGTCTGTGAGAGAGGATGCAATTGTGACTAGCTGTGATGCTTATAATGAACATAACTGTCGTAAACGGGTATTGAGATCAAAAGAAAATCTATTTAAAATAAAATACAATAAAGAATTAAAGAAAAAGTTAAAAAAATATAAATTAAGAAAAGATGGCAATGAAGATCCAGAAGTTGTAAATGTATCAGAAATTTTAGTGAACTCTTTACGGATTAAGAGCCCTAATAGTAAAAACAATTTACAGGTCGCTAGTGTATTCACTGAGTGCGAGGTGTTAAAACCAAGTAATTATCTCTTCAAAATGGTACGAACAAGGAAAAATTGTACTCAAATAGATACTTCACAAGTTAATGATTTAAAAAGTTCTAACATTGACAATGTTATCGAGGATTCACCCTTTCATATGTCAGAAAAAGAAAGACAAAATAAAAAACAAATGGATGCTTTTAAATTAATGATGGAATCTAGAAATAAAAGTATTGGGGGAAACTCCCCAGGTAAAGAAAAAAGTTGTAGTGATCCAGATTTTCAAGAAATTATAGAAAAAAAAGAGTTAAAAGTTAAAAGATTGTTAAGACTTCAGAAGATGTCTGAAGATAAAGGAGCTTTAAAGAATAAAGAAATCGATGCATATAGAGAAAGATGTGTTGAACAAAAAATGTTGAAAAGAGCTGAAAGACTAAAAAATATGATTCAAAAGCCAGATAAAAAATTGGACCATTTAGAAAAAAGTATTTCAGTTAATACTTTAAAAATTGAAAATGGAGATACTAACAATGTTGTTAGCAAAACTAAAAGTCCCTGTTCAAAAGCCAGCACATTAAAATTAAGCGACATATTTAATGACTCCAGCACTGTTACTAATAAAGATAATTTTATAAAGAAAATTTCTGATGAAGATATAGAATTTTTAAACAAACTGTCACCGTCTCTTAGAAAAAAAGAAAATATGCTTTGCTACTTTCAAAAGTTACATAAAGATAAGGATTTGTCTATGGAAACAGAGTTTAATTATAAAGATGATGGTTTAGAGACTAATTTCGAGTGTGAGAATAAAACTATCATAAAGGTGAAATTTACTCCAAAGAGAAAAAAAAAGAAAATTCACAAAACCATTGAGACATATAAAGAAAATAGTCAGGATAAAGACATAAACAATTCGATTGAAGCAATAATTGATGTTAGTGATAGTAGAAAAAGAAAACGTAATATTAAAGTTGATACATTGGATTTTTCTTTAGAAAAAAATGACAAAAAATCTAATATTAATGTAGGCAGGCCAAAACGCAATTCTAAAATACCTGTTAAATACCAAGAGGATGTGCATTGTTTTAGCTCTGATGAAGAATTACATATTTTTACACCAAAGAAAAAAAGAAATAAAGAACTTAATTCTAATTTTCAAAGTCTTGGAAACAGTAAAGAATGTAAAAGGGCAGATTCAGATATGCTTGACAAAAAGTCTTCAAAAATTGTAGAGAATGATAAACAGAAAAAAAAATTGGTTAATAAAAAGGATACCAACGTTTCTAAACAATGTAAAAATATAGAGAATTCTAAAAAAACACAAAATCTTTCTAAGGAAAATGTGACAACTCAGAAAAAGAATATCAAATTAGCTCCAATTTTTGTCACAAAACCACAACTTTCCCAAGAGGCAATGGAAGCAAAAAAAAATTTTTTAAAAAGTAGTGTCCCAGAAAAACTAAAAATAAAACCTGTCCAACATAATATAAATACTTCTGTTTCCAATACTTTTTATTCAGTTGTTCATGTTCAGCAATTATCTGAGCCTTTAAAGTTTAGAAATTTTAAAAGAAGAGATTTGTATAAAATCAATGATAATCAACATTATGATGTAAATAATGTAAATACCAATGTTTTACTTCATCAGTTTTTATTACCATCTCCATCAGAAAATATTCAATTGCCTTTACCAAAACAAAAGCCAGATAAGATTCTTAAAAGTATCAAAATGGATTACCCAAAGTTTCCTGTTTATAGAACATATCACTTACTTAAAGGTAAGAGCAAAGGAGAATTTAAGGACTGCAACTATCCCGAATTGGATAATAGTGTCGAAATAATTAATAATTTTAATGATGTTTATGATGAAACTCCTGAAAGATTAAGTTGGTGTGATAAATATAAGCCGTCAACATCTAAACAAATTATAGGTAATTTTAATAGTGTTCGAGAATTAAAAAAATGGCTTGAGTCTTGGTCTGAGAAACTAATCAAAGCAAAAAATAGTAGTGATATGTCCGATATGTCTGATTTTTATTGGTCCGATACAGATAGTAGAGATACACAGAAAAGTTCAAATAATGTACTAATAATAACAGGTCAAACTGGATCTGGTAAAACCAGTGCTGTATATGCAGTTGCAGCTGAATTAGCCATCAAGGTTATAGAAGTTAACGCAAGTAGCAAAAGAAATGGTAAAATTATGTTACAGGATCTTCAAGAAGCTACTCAGTCTCATAAAGTGAACAGAGGTAAGACTTCAGATTGTTCCCAAAAGTCACAAGAAGAACTTTTTGCAAATGTTAAAAAGCGTGGTAAACCTAAGAAGTTGAAAGAGGATATTAAGAAAAATAAGAAATGCACTACTGTTATTGCAGAATCTGTAATTCCATTAACAACAAGCCAAGAAAGTATGAGAACTGGAATGTCGCTCATTTTAATTGATGACGCCGATATAGTATTCGACCAAGATGATGGTTTTACTTCAGCCATTTCACAGTTGATTCAATCCTCAAAAAGGCCCGTCATTTTGATTACATCATCACTGTCGTGTTTACATTTGCAAAAGTTTTTTCTAATAGGGAACATTATTCATATGCGTCCATTGTTACCCAGAATGCTGGGCACATGGTTGGATATAATGTGTTTAGCAGATGTTGGTACGTGTTTTACAGGATTGGGAGCAAAGCTACTTGATATAAACAAGGGTGATATACGGAAAACGATTAACTATTTACAATTTTACATGAACTCAACTAAAGTAAATCAAGCGGACGATGCTGTCTCATCACAAGTTAAGTGTAACTTTGTTGAAGAAAGTTCAAGTATGTCTTGGGCCGATTCTGAAGGATTTTCGGGGACCTTAAATGAAATTTTATCTACACCAGACTCTGGCCTAGATCAACAAATACAAAAGTCTTTTTCTGAATCATTGGATATTTTCAATGTATGGTGGAATCTTTCCAGTTCCTTTATCATGCCTAATAAAATGATTAACGATACTATTGAAAATCGAGATAAAAGTTCATATATGAAGAAAATGGTTGAAATTTTGGATACAATATCTATAATTGATAATATCGATAGTTTGAATCCTAGTAGAAAATCTTATATTGCTATGAGACCATGGCATACTAATGAATATGCAAGTTTATTAGAGCTTGAAAACGTAGACGACTTTAATAGTGCATTCTGTGTAAACAAGGATATAATAGATGTACTCACGGAGAGTACTATTTCAAAAACTGAAGAGTTGCCGTTTCATAATACTGTGAATATAAATTCTCCTAGTATGAGTAAGCAAAGGTGAGTTTTGAATTGGTTTTGTTACTGTTGAAGTTGAGCGCCTGGCTGTAAACGCGACAGCTGTGATGGGAAAGGGTTATTTTTATTTTTGCGCTCTGGTAACAAGACAAAGCGTGGCGTTTAATACCGAAAATTGGGCGGAAAACCCTTCTATATACGGAAAACAGTAATATTTCTTTTTCACTTTTCCCATATCCCATGTTTGGCATAGACAGAATGACAGAATTTAGTGTTAGCAGTCAGGATTTACACCTTTGACCCATTTAAAGCAACAAGATTTTTTTTGTTGAAGTGACTTTTTAAATATTTTTGTTGAGTAAATTCCCTGTGCTCTTTGTTTTACGAGACCAGATTAACAAAAACATTTCTTAAACGTAATGTATGTATGATTGGTTATTGATTTATGAGTGGATTGAATTCACATCCATCACGTGTATTTTGACGCCACGGGGCATAGTTGGCGTCACACAAATTATGTAAATTACATATGAATTGTTTTTTAAAGAAATGGTTTTTATTACTCAAGCAAATTCCCATACGGTTTCGTATAATAATTATCTAAATATATTTTTTTATTATAGAGAACGAGACGTGAAAGTATCACGACATGCGACTCTTTCGAGTTATCTTAACCAGTCCGCAGTATTGGATCGAAGAGCGGCTGCCATGGACTATTGGCCATCTTGCAGAACTCTGTGCCGTTTAGAAAAAAATAAAACAGAATCTAGTATCAAAAGAAATAACCGTTTCTGTCATTATCTCAAATCCTTAAACATTCTGTGTAAAAATGATTTTTTCGACAGTCTCGCCGATAGTCTCAGTTAGTGTCTTATATTTTTTTTCCTGTAACTAAATTCAATTTACTTTCTTATTTCTATTCTCAATCAATTTCAAATTAAAAAAATAAATGATTGCCGTCTTCATTATAATTATGTCTTACCATTAGTAACTTCTTCTTTTATTGTTGGTACACGGTTATTTATTGTGAAAGGTCAACTTTATCATGTGTAAATTTTGACTATTATATTGTTAGATTAAATTTAGCGCAATTATGTATGTTACGTTGTGACGTGCGACTATTATGTTAGTTACATTTTTTAAAGTAACTATTTTTAATAATAAATGACAAATTATTATAGATGAAGTATTTTTATTTTATCTGAATAGAAAATCGTAAGCCTTATATTAATATTTTCGAAGGTAAGAAATTTACAATAGTAACATAATATTATGGCTATTCTATTCTATTGTTTTTTTCGGCTTCACGCTGTATCCTATCTTGAGAAAAGGTTTTTGTTATATGCGCCAAGACTATGCTCATAGTCTTGGCGCAGGGGCACAAGCGTCTGACTGTAAACGCCACAAGTTGTGGGTTCAATTCCCCACTCGAGGAAATTAAATATTTTATTTTCATTGCTTCGCTCTGGTATCGAGGCTTTGAGTTCCGCACACGCAATGCCTTCAGAATCGGCGGAAATTGGAGGTCTTAACACTAGGCTCCCGCTGCCTACCCTGCTGTGTAAGGGAAGTTTGAAGCTGACTAATTAAAAAAAAACTAAAACTTTATTCATATTTATCATTCGATTATTCGAAATACTTGAAAAAATTACACTACTGTATGACAAATCGAATACAATCTTTAACGTTACCCAGACGAGTTTCTATAAATAAAATATATAAACATCTTCCGTAAAAGTTTCATCACATTTTTATAATCTATTATTAATATATGAAATAATCTTAGCCTGGGGTTCTCCAAGTTGTATATTTATTATTATTACTATGTGGCAAAGGCAATAACAATTCGGTCTAATTTCCAATCACAATGAATAAAATTATATTTTTTTTCTTATATTGTATATTTTATAGTAGATAATATATTTTATGATAAATTATACTTATCGTTTACTTATCCTGTTATGACTTGATGGGGCTTTGTTATCAGTGGCAACAACTTATGTTAGCTTGGATACATGTATAAATTAAGAAAAACAAATTTATTTTTAACTTCAATAATTTTTTTTTATAATTAATGTTTTTTATCGTTTATCTTTTTCATATAATGTTGTTCAGTTCTTGTTAAATTATTATTGCCTTGTTTCTACAATCCCATAGATATAATTAATAAAAAATATGTATCTGGAATTAAAGATTCACATGACATAAGTTGTGTTTATTTACTACGTTGTTCTAGGAAATATAATTATGTAAATCTAATTAATGATTTGCTAATCTTTCTCCTGAGATATATTATAATTTTATAGATATATCTTTTTAACGTTAAATAATAGAAAAATCAAAATTTAAAATATTTTTCAATTTGGTTTACTTCCAAAAAAATCGACGTTGTTTATGTTTATTTATCGTACCGGATCTCACAAGTTTTGTAAAATAAGCAAAAAGAAGAAAACTGTTTCTTGTTCAATCACTAGTTCCAAGGTTTTTAAAGTACAGGCCAGTCGTGGCGCAGGGGTACAAAATGTGCCAAAGCCCGATTCGTCGTGGGTTCAATCCCCGCTCGAGGAAATGAAATATTTATTAAAATTTTTATTTTCATTTTCGCTCTGGTGTCGAGGCAATGTCGTTATGAAATCACTGTTGTGAGTCAATCCGTCTGTCAAGAACACTTATCTCGAGATCGCGTGGAGGTATCAAACTGAAATTAATGTCAAATGTTTAGGTCTATAGTCCTTTGAAACAGAAAAAAAAACAATTTTCTAAGACAATTCGATACGCTCGATGCGTATCGAATTGTCTTAGAAAATTGTTTTGATGTATTTTGTGTGAAATTCGCCACGTTATCAAAATATAGGTTTTATAATATATATAATATTTTTAAGGTATATTTTTAAGGGAGCTTTACAAATAAAGCATACATAATTACATAGAGAATATACAATATACATAGACAATAATCATTACAAATTTATATTTGTAGTTAATTTCATACAAAATGAGTGCATATGGACATATGCACTCATTTTGTTGCAGACTTAAGTTTGTTAATTTTACAAGTATATCTTATTCCCGTTGACCTACAATTCTGAAATTGCACTGAAGCGGGAAGACTCAGTGGGCGGGTCCGACTCGCACTTAACCGGTTTTTATGTTATTATTCGATTAATTATAAATACAAATGCCTAATTTGGAAACGGATTTTTTTCTTCATCTTTAAATGAGAAATGTATCTACAGTGAGGACCGTGACATAGTGGAAGTTAAATGACCGCTTATCATTTCGCACAGAGGTTGAAAATTTGTGACATTTATTATCTATTTAGATGTGTACATGAATTTCTCGTGAAGTAAAAAACTCAAATGCTCATAATAAAAAAATATAAAACGTGAAATTCCGTATTTTTCCGTTGTCGTTTCAAGAGATTCGGTCTCTCTAAATTGGTCTGTAGCACTAGCTACAGACCAATTTTCAACTTTTTGAGGCTGTACGTTGTCGGTCTGTATATTGACATATTGGATGAATTTTATATGTTCTATTAAATATATTATAGACTACATGGAACATTACATCCATGGAACAGTATACCTGAATATCTGAAATTAATTTCCCCTTGGTATATTATAAAATGGTCTTGACAGACGAACAAGAACGTAATCCTATGAGGGTTCCGTTTTTTCCTTTTGAAGTATAGAACCCTAAAAATGAAATATTTTTTCAATTTGGTTATTAGAATAAAAAAAATAATAATTAAATTTATTTAAAATAGCTTCACGCTGTATCCCGCATACAGTATGGTAGGCAGAGGGACCCACCCTAGTGTTAAGACATTTCGTTCTCCACTTTCCGCCGAATTTTCCGAGGCATTGTGTGTTGAGTGGCGGAACTCAACGCCGGTCTTTTGCCTTTGTGACCGAGCGAAGAAATGAAAATATAAATAAACAATAATTCATTCCCTTACGTGGGGATCGAACTCTCAACCGTCGCGTTATAGTCACACCCTTGTGCCTATGCGTCAAGACGGCCTTTACTTTACTGTTATGCATTAAATAAAACGTAATTTAAGTTTTTTGGGATAATATGTAAGTGAGATATAATTTAATGGTTTTAAGAAAATAAAAAAAGAGAAAAAAAGGAAGAAGAAAAAGAGTTAAATAAATGTTCGAAGTGACCTCCGTGATTGGCGATTCATAATTGGCAACTTTTTAACAAATTTTTATTTAATTTTCTAAACGTATCTTTGTTTTCTCTTATGTGTCTGTCAATTTTAAAAGTAAATCATTTATAATGGCGTATGATGATTTGTATATCTGCTCTTTCTAGAGCCCCCAGTCAATAAAATCGATATGGTTGAGATCTGGTTATCTCGGAGGCCAGGCTATAGGCCCTCCACGGCCAATCGAAAAAAGTCTCCGAAATAATCCTATTTCGGTAGCTTAGAAACGAATCTGGTTGGAAATTTAATTTTTAAGTAATTCAAACTTCTTGTCTACAAAAATCTTTGACCGTTTGCATTTTCCATTGGACGCCGGTTAGCTGAGTTAAAGATTTTGGCGTTGTTTTTGGTATTTAATTGTAAATAATTATACATTATAGATTGAGTCTGTGAAAATATTTGACTTTGTAAATATTTAATAACTAAGTCGAAAAAGTTCTGACATTGTCATTATTTTAAAGGTTACATTTTTTAAAAGGATAAGTTATAAAAGAGACATGTAAATAAGCCTTGGAAGAGCCGCATGACCTCTACTCGTAGCAAAAATATATCACCGCAAAAGATATTTTTGGCAGAAAACGAGACACAAAAATAGGAAATTGTCCTCTGCTGTCGTAAGTGTTACTCCTGAAAAGTAAAAAAAAATCAGACAAGGTCGAGTTGGGGTTGCCCACCGAAGGTTCCGAAATGGAAGTCTTAAGCTTTTTCTGAAATTCAGGTTTAGCTTAGAAGAGCCCTTTCATTTTATGCCTACCTCACTTGAACTAGCGGCTTTAACACAAAATTTTGCCCTCCTTCCAAGGCTATTTTTTATAATTTAACCACAAACGTATAGTTAATAGATTTTTTCCTGAATTAGAACTACCTGAAGATACTACCAAATTTCATAATTCTAGGTTAACCCAAAGTACTCTATTAATTTTGATTCCGTTTATAGTGTCAAAATACGCGTTTATTGAAATTAAGGCTATTATTTTTTAGGATTTAACCACAAATCATATAGTATAGTTTTCAGATTTTTTTCTGAACTACTACTAGGTACCTGTAGATGCCAAATTTCATAATTCTATGTCAACCGAACCGAACCTTTATCAGAAAATCATGGGGCCGTAGATCTCAGTATATGGTTTGAATTTCAATTCGATATCTCCAAGCATTCCAGTTGGTAATGTTTAAAGAAAATTCCATTTTATTTTGGTTAAGAATTAGAAGCTTTTAATTAGTTATTTTCTTAAGTTATTACATAAACGATGTTATTTTTCCTAGAATATATTTATTAAGTTTCGTTTATTTTTCAACTTTTATTTTATTTAACAACATAAATAAGTTGTAACTAGCGTATAAAAATTTCGACGTAGCTTGATGAGAACGTATGGCTTAGTGGTCAGAGCGCCTGGTCGGTTTCCAGGAGGCGCGGGTTCGAGTCCCGCTATTTTATTATTTAATTTGTTTGAAAAAATCACTTTTTCATTTTTGGGAAAAAAAATTGTATTAGGCTTTTATAAAATAGTTAAAATTGTGGTTTCATTTAAAGTGGTGCTGACACTTCCACCTGTATATCTACTCTTTATAAGACGTATACCAGCATCTGTAGTTGAGCGACCTTTAGTAAAACCATACTGTTTATCGCGAATAAAATTATGGGAATAAAACTGCAGTAATATTTAATTTAGGATATTTATAAAAAATCTTTACTAAGGAGGGTGAAAATTATTAGGATCAGATGTACTACCCGATTAAAATATAGTTATGACTTTACAAAATTTTATTAAGTCAGGAATCACGTTATACTCTGTACAATTATTAAATGTAGTTGCGAAGTGAGGAGCAATAGTGTCTATTATACAGAGTGGAAGTGAAGGAAACGCTCCTGGTACGGGGACAGCATATAGGGTAAAATATTTTAAGCCCATACCTAAAGAAATTAATCAAGATACCTCAACAGTTTAGACGTAGGAGTTTTTTTTTCATTTCACGATGTTTATCCATACCTGTATTTCGTGACTCGTAACACATAGACACCAATAACGTAAACACATATTACTACAAAAATACTACTATAGGTTAAACAACTTTGAATTTTGCCGCCAATACCTATGATTCGATTTCGGAATGACGCTAATGCGGTGATTTCGCTTTGACAGATTTATGTGTGCGTTCGTCGTTCTTGACAAATGACGTTTTATTTTACAACGATAAGTTAATTATTTATTTTGTTTGAAAAAAATAACTTTTTCATTTTTGGAAAAAAAAAATTTTAAAATTGTGTATGGCGTTTAGAGAGTAGTTAAAACTGTGGTTTCATTTAAAGTGGTGCTGACAAAAACACTCTGTATAACTAATCAATTTGACAGAAAACCCCATAAATCTGACGTTTTCTTGATATCATAAAAAAATGTCATTAGTTTCCCAAAAGTATTTATATAAATTGTTCTTGTTTTTTTATTAATCATGCAATGATTTTCATCTGTAATACAGACTGGCTTTTTTACAATTTAAGAGGATCTTTCAATACCAAAATGTTATGAAAGAGCCAAATGACACCCAGCTTAAAAATGATAATTTCATTCATCATTTTATTATTTTTAAAGTTGTACTTTAAAAAATAAATGATAATTTGAGAAAAATTAAATTATATATTTTTTTCATTTAAAGTATATTATTTGCTGTGTTTAGGGAACTAGCTCTTTCATGACAGTACTTCCCTACTACATATTAAAGCTGACAAACTTAAATTTGCGAGCGTATCCACTTATTCTATATGAAATGAAACATAAAATGTTTTTAATAGTTTTTACCTCTGATGTACTAATAAATTAAAAAAAATCGATTTTTTCTTTCTTTATCCTATGAGATTGTACTTCTTGCCAAATTTCGTAATTCTAGGTCAAGGTAAGTACTCTGTAGTTTTTACCTTTTATTTAGGGTCAAAGTGCGGGAAAAAGAAGCAACAACGACCGTGTCCTTTGATTGCGATGACTTAGAAATTCAGTTTTTTCTGTACTTTAAGGAGTGAGCTGAACCTGAGTAGTTAGCACACGAACAGAGCGAGAAAGAGACAACAAAGTGACCCTATAATGATCCTCTTTTTTATTCTATAATATTGAATTTCAAATACAGTATTTATACCAACACGTGGGAATACGATAATATTAGGTATATGTTTACGCTAGTATGCTCAACATTCTGAATATATCTGCACCATATAGTTAATGAGGTTGTCGAGCTGGTGTTTACTGGTAAGGATCTAGAACAATATTGACGTTATCGAGAATAAAATACAGTAGCTGACATCTCGATAGTAATACATAACGAATCTAAACTTGTTCACATCAAAAGGTCTCCATAGATAATAGTTTCATGCCAGATTCTTCGCAAACAATCCGCGTCACAGACTATACGCTTACATTAAAATATATTGCAATTATTAATTAACTTGTTATTTTTCTTTTTATATTTAACTTAACTATATTTAAGATAAAAATGTCAAACGAATATAATTTATGGCTACGCTAAGTGTTTATTATTGTCAATAAAAATATCTATTAGGCATAACCTATTGCACTCGAATAGTTTCATGATCGCAGAAAGCATCGCTGTTTATTGAAGATAATAAAAAATATATTAGGTAAGTAGGTGCCAGAGAGATACAGACAATTTTTTCTAAGGCCGTAGCTAAGCGGTCGCTAACACTGGCGCCGAACAGGGGTTATCGCCGGGCGCGTGCGCTACGCCTGTCGTCGGCGTCGCGACGAGCATAAATATACTGTAGATGGATGACACACACTAGTCTATTCAGTGCGTCAAACTACACCAGTCGAAATGGTAAAGAGTGCTCTCCGTGGTGATATTTGTGGGTATTGCAACGCGTGCGTCCGCATGCGGTTGTGTGCAGCGAGAGGGCGCAGCCCTGAGCCTTTGGAATGCGCATACAAGCATATTTTGGAATCATACGGAGGTGGAAGTGGGGCCGAAAAGTTGACGGAAAGCCCTAAGCCGGTCTGCGCCTCTTGTCGTTGGACGTCGGATGCTCAGTTCCCAGAGACGCCGCCTTCTTCAAGTGATCTCAGCTTAGAGTGGAGTTCACAATCCTCACACAGACCACGTACACGACGGCGCAAGAGGTAGAGATGGTTGCAGGAAATCAATACTTTGGAATCGACTCGGAGAAGTTGAGTTTGGAAGCTAGTAGCGCCGTTTTGAGTGATTAATTCCGTTCGTAGCTAGTCATAGCTATTACACACTGTATATACTATGATGATGATGTAGTAGTAGTTGTATTTATTATATAAATTATTTTACTATAATGCTAAAAAAATTCACATAAGATGTAAATAAGCTGAAATATTGCTTAAAGTGGAGATTGCTTACTGGAGAAAATTTCAAGGTTCTTTTTGAACAAAATAATGATTAAGATAATAAAATAATTATTTATGATATTGTGTTTCAATCAACTACCTCCAGCAATAACGTAATACCTTTAAGAATTTTATTAAGCTACTTATTTTAATTTTTATGTATTAAGTTCAAATAGTTCTCCCTATATTTCTCATAGTGTTTGGTATTAGTACTAGACATAAGCAAAAATCATACGAAAATTACTTATGAAAATGTAAAAAATAATTGTAATAAATACGTTATTATACTCTTATTACCTATTTAATAACTGTATTGGGAGCGCATTGTGTTGAGTGGCAGTGCCTAAAACTGAACTAGTTTAGGGATCGAGACTCGCACTTTACTAGTATAGTCAATAGAGCGAGTCGGACTCGCTCACCGAGGGTTCCGCACTAATTTTAGGATTGTATGCCAACGGGAAGAATAACTAAAAAGTTGACAAATTTAAGTTTGATTCCGGCTTAACTATGAAAATAAAACTAGTATTCCCTACAGGTATAAGATTTGATATTACAGATCTATAATAAAATAGACTATTAGTTTGCATTCTTTAATACTTATGTATTTTTTTATTTATTAAAAAGATAAGATAGTTTTATAAGATGGCAATATCGATATAATTGTATAAAAATATAATCTAGAGATTATCGATATTGTAATTGCTTTAATGGCTTTATAGAGTAACAGAAACACTGTAGGAAACAAAGTATCAAATTGGGATAATTTATGTGACATATATTTTTTTAGTAAAATCTTCTATATCTACTTTGCTACTTAAAAATTAACTGGTTAAGTTTGCGGATTTATAAAAAATTAAATATAAGTTTGTAATTATTATTTTCTATGAAATATAAATTATCACTTTTCGAATTTTTTTCCTTTATTTGCATTGCAAATTCTCACTTCGTGTCAAATTTTATAACTGTAGGTCCATGGGATTATCCCTATAGGTTTTGATTACGCGACGAATTTGATATAAAATGCAGCAAAAGTCTGCTGGTATCTTTTGATTACGTTGACAAAGAAGCTTGATTTTTGTGTGCATAAAGCACAGGCTTTTAATTTAACATTAACATCAAATATTTATTTCTATGGTCTCTTTTAAGAGACTTTTAATTTCAGCTTAATACCTCTAATTGATCTCTAGAGAAATGGTCTTGCCAGACAGATAACAGAGTGCATCAACATCTTTTTTTTTCAGCTTGTTGAAGAGTAGGCAGTGGGTGTTAATACACTCCGCTCCCCACTTTCCGCCAAATAGTAATAATTGATCTTATAAGATAATCTTTCGTTTTTACCTTTTGTGGTACGGAACCCTAAAAATACTTAACTCAACCTGGATAAATAATTAAAGTTAGAATATCTACTTACGAAGATATTATCTCTTCTCTATATATAATAAGACAGTAAGAATATTTTGTCTGTACATTTAGTAATTTTGACTGAAATGGATAGAGGGACACTTAAAAATAATAATAGAAAGCAAAAAGATTTTTTTTGAATTTCTTGTCTGTCTGTCTGTC